>CM065658.1:5224307-5286807 GCA_033220385.1 Triplophysa yarkandensis | reverse complement strand
TCACCATTTCACATGTGCTGTGGTTATGTGACAATAAAAGTGACTTTGACTTTGACTTTTTACTCCTTTAGGAGAAATCAAATATAACCCCAAGTATTTATTCAATAGAGTGTCTCAACTAAACGAAAATAAAGCCTCAACAAGTGCTGAAATTTATATTTTTTTGATAGAAAAGTGAGGATGTCAAAGGAGGTTTATTAGTAAGTTAGAAAGAGTGCGGATGTCAAGTAGGTTTAGTTGTGGGTTAGGTGCAAACAGAAAATATGTTTTTGAAGGTGTTTTTTGAAGACTGAGACAGAGTCTACCAGATGCGTTGTGACAGGCAGTTCGTTCCACCATCGTAGAACTGATCCAGAGAAGGTGCATGAAAGTTGTCTTTTACCTTTTTGGGTTGGAACCACCAGACGTCGATCAATGCTGAGCGCAGGGATCTGGCAGAACATTTGACTGCTTCAGCAAATGAAGTTAAGGGGTTGCTAAAACTGTGGTGGTCTTGTAGGCGTCGACGAGAGCTTTGAACTCGATGCGAGCTGCTTTAGGGAGCCAATGTAACCTGTTGAAGAGAGGTGTGAAGTGTGCTCTTTTAGGTTCCTTAAAGATCACTCTTTCCGCCGCATTCTGTATCATCTGCAGAGGTTGGGTAGTGAAAGACGGCAGTCCAGAAAGTAGAGCGTTGCAGTAATCCAGTTTAGACAGTACTAGAGCCTGCACAAGGATTTGTGCAGCATGCTCCTAGAGGAAAGGTCTTATCTTCTTGATGTTGTAGAGAAGGAATCGGCAGGACCGGACTGTATAAGCAACATGATCCTTGAAAGTAAGTTGATCATACTACTGCTTAATTTCTGGCAATCCTGGAGGGTTCTATGATGGACAGTCTAGTCTGAAAGTGAGGTTGTGTCGGATCTTCAATTCTGATGAAAAAAAGTGCAGTTTTTGCAAGATTCAGTTGTAGATGGTGGTCCTTAATCAAGAGAGCTATATCACTTAGGCATGCTGAGACTCGTGCCGATACCGTCTGGTCTTCAGGGTCGAACGCCAGGTGCAGCTGCATGTCGTCCACAAAGCAGTCATAAGAAAAACCATGTTTCAGAATTACGGATCCCAGCGATGTCATGTAGATGGAGAACAGCAGCCGACCAAGCACTGAGCCCTGAGGTACACCAGTGTTGAGATGTTGCTATTCTGAGACTTTACCACTCCAGGATACCCTGAAGGACCTACATGAGAGGTAAGGCTGGAACCACTGAAGTACTGTGTCAGGGATATCCATAGTCTTGAGTGTCAAAAGAAGAATGCAATGGTTGACAGTGTTGAAAGCCACAGAAAGGTACAATAGGATGAGAACGTATGACGTATGCCCTTGCCAGTCTTAGGTCTTCAACAACCAAAAACAGAGCAGTTTCAGTGGAGTGCCTACTCTTGAAGCCCAACTTGTTGCTGTCTAGGAGGTTGTTCTGAGTAAGGAAGGAGGAGAGTTGTTCAAACACGACACGCTTTAAGGTTTTTACAGCGTAGGACAGGAAAGATATTGGCCTGTATTTCTCCAGTTGTGCAGGATTAAGGGTCGGTTTGAAAGTTGTAGGAAACGTGCCAGAGCTAAGTGAGCAATGGATGGAGAGATAGCCTGGAAAAGATGGCAGGGGATAGGAAGTAGCAGGCAGGTCATCATATGGATATGCGATGCTCTTAGCAACTTCGTTCTCTGTTAGCCGAGAGAAAGAGCAGAAGGAGACGGTCTCGTGAGTCAGAGCATGTTCTAGCGAATGTGGGGTAGAGAACTGACCGCTGATGGCTTCGGTTTTCTTCACAAAGAAGAGGCAAAGTCGTCAGCCATCAAGCCAGAGGAGGGAGGAGGAGCAGGTGGACAGAGAGGAGTGTTTGAGAGTCAGGAGAGTTGTTAATTCTAGCGTGGTAGAACTGGGTCTTAGCAGACATGACATAAGCAGAGAAGGAAAAAAGAAGAGACTGTGAGAGAGAGAGAAAGACAGAGAGAGGGGGGGTAGGATCGCTTGATTTGTGAACTTTCTCTCAGCAGACCTTAGCGCTAACCTGTGTTCCAGGAGGACATCAGATAGCCATGGAGCAGAGGAGGTGGCGCGGGCCGGTTAAGATATGAGTGGACACATATCATTTAAACAGGATATTAGTGTGGAGCAAAGAGAGTCCACGGCACTGTTAGTGTTTAGTGACATAAGCTGGTTAGGATTAGGGAGCTTAGAGGAGACAGCAGAGGACGGGGTAAGAGGAGAGAGGTTGCAAAGGTTGCATCTGAAAGATGAGGAAGGTGTTGTAGTGTCTGTTGCGGACAGATCAAGATCTTAAGTGATAGAAAAATTATCAGATGTATGCAGCAGGGAAACCTTACTGTGAAGAGTTGTACAGAAACAAGTGTAGATAAGATCAAGTTGGTTACAAGATTTGTGGGTCGCAGGTGTGGAAACTCGCTTGAGATCAAACGATGCGGTAAGGTTTTCAAACCTCCAGACGAGGTGCCGGAAGTCCAGGTGAGAGTCAACAATCGGAGCCACTGTGCCCTTCTAGATTCAGGAAGCGCTGTCTCCCTAGTACAGCCTAGTGTTATCTCTCAACCTCTGGAAGAAGTTTCTCTCAGTAACGTGTGTCCATGAAGATACTCGACAAGTACTGGCCTGCAGAGTTACCATATCAGCTGGAGTCTGTTCCTGGCTGGTAGAGGTTTGGGTTGTAAAGGATCTCCTAGTACCATTCTCTTAGTAAGAGATTGGCCCGGAATAACCTGCCAGCCAGAAGGGCAGCCGCCATACACGGAATCCACCCGGAAGGAGACAACATCTGCCATCCTTGGCTAAAACAGATAGCGGGAGAAATGAGTCCCCCTCTCAAAATACTAACCTGTTTTTCGATGTGTTCCAGCAGGTCACTGTAGCTAAAGAACAACACGCAGACGACAGGCTGAAGCACTGCTAGTCTTAGGTCTGCATTATCCAAGGGATGTCAGTGATGTAAAGGAAAGATGTGAATGAATTCAGATGTAAATGATTTTGCATAAATGCATAAATTAAAGCATTTATAAGTGTGAATTCTACACCATAGTTTAAAATATCCACTTAACGTGAAAGTTAGGTCACAGGGGAAAGACTGGCGTCAGAAGTATAGTATAATTCAGGAGGCCTGCCTGTGAGACCATTATATGACATACAGTAGTTGTACTGTGTGTGAAAGCAGATGCATTCTCATGCTTATTTTGACCTATGACCTTGAATACTATTGGCTGTTCCACAAGAATGAACACATTGAGAATGTATACTGTCTTGTATTCATTTTCACTTTGTCGCACGTTTAATGCTTTGCATTTTCATTCTTTCTCTCTTTCATACAACACATGCTTTTGATTTAAGGAGAAATTTGAATTCCTGGGAATTGAGTGCATTTTTATTCTTATTTATATTTTTACCCATGTCATATGCATTTCACAATTCTCAGTTAAAACAGCACTGGGTTAATAACTGTGACGCTGAGCATAAATTAAGCTCAAATGTTTTAATAATGAGGGAAAATATTGTTATAATTTCTTGTCATCTCTGTGAGTTTTTCCATTAAATTAATGTCCATTAAATTTGCTAAGTTGAAAAATAATGTAAAGCTAGTGTACATCATCGGCCTTGTCCTAAGCTATACAAATTATACCTAAAGACATCAGAATTCTTAACTTTAGTTAACACATTGTTATATGTTTGTTATTTCCTAATGTCCCAGGTGTGCGGAAATGCAGGAATAAACAGATCTATCATTAGAATATTTCCAATGTAAAGACGGACAGGAAATTCTCAAAGTGTGAACAGACACACTATGTGTTTCAGTTTGTTACTTGGCTCATGTGTGAATGAAAGACTAGTGTCACCACAAAGCCAGGCAACTTCAATACAACCAAATTCACAAAACATAAGCAGGTAATTCAAAAATATTTTCAAATACCTTACACTTCACATATTATATTATAGGAATAATGCTTTTATAATGGAACATTTGCTTTACAACATCAGGAAGATCAGACGAGTTTCTCACGGAACACTCCACACAAATCCTGGTTCAAGCTCTGGTCCTTTCCAGGCTGGACTACTGCAACGCGCTGCTTGCTGGACTCCCGATGTGCACAACTAAACCTCTGCAGATGATTCAAAATGCACCTCTCTTCATTAATCTACATTGGCTTCCTGTAGCAGCTTGCATTGAATTTAAATGTCTTCTCATTGCCTACAAGACCACCACCGGTTCAGCACCCACTTACCTTAACTCACTAATGCAAAGGTATAGGCCCTCAAGATCTCTGCGCTCCGCAAATGAGCAAAGACTTGTGGTACCAGCTCAAAAGGGTAAGAAATCTCTCTCTCGAACGTTCTCTGCTTCAGTTCCCCGATGGTGGAACGATCTGCCTCTGGCTTCACGCTTGTCAGACTCGGTCTCTATCTTCAAAAAACACCTAAAAACTCACCTTTTCCGGCTACACCTAACTCACTAGGAGTACCTTCTTTTCTAACCTACTCACTCTATCTAAAAAAAAAACTAAAAAATACTTTTGTAACCGCTTTGGAGCTGCTAAATGCCTAAATGTAAAATGTAAATGTAAACATTTGAGGTTCCAATTCTTTAATAAATAGTGTAAAAAAAATTTATTTAACAACAACAACAAAAACTGCAAAGTCATTTTGGCATGTGTTTATATGAACTTGTACTTTGAAAATAATTGAATGAAGTATACGCATTTATTTTGAATAAATTGAAAAAAATGACCCCCTTTATGACCTGGAGATCTAGAAAAAGTCTAAACAACATAAGGTGATTTATTAGAGGTTCTGAGAGAATATTCATTGTTTTAGTCAAAATTTTAACAAAACAAATTAATAAAATAAATAAAACATGAAGTAGCCAGTCTCTTAATTAAAGTAGACTTATTTCACAGTTCTTGATATTTCACAAATCTCTTTAATGTATAGTGCTATGACAAACACCTTTTTTAAAAGGTCAGTGGTCACCACATCCTGGCTGAAGAGGATGAATGCTATAGGTGACTGTATATACTTGTTAGAAGACAATAAGTGCTTAAAGTGAAACTTAACTTTTATACCTGTATTTATTTTATGTAAATATCTGATAAAAAGAATTAATGATGATTACATAGTTGAAAAGACTGCCCACAATGTATTCCCCAGTCGATGAATTTGTAATCTCCCTTGGTGGGCCTCCAACTCTAGCTCTGCTTCCCATAGTGTGGGCTCGCACACTTTCTTTCTATGCGTTCTTCCCTATTGGTAGTCTCCACATATTCACATATTGACCTCACTGTGGTAGCATGTGGTCTCCGTAGCGCATTCCTTTCAGTAATGGTGGTGTTTCTCATTGTTATCACAGTTTCCGGCAGCCATTTCGCTAATACAGAGAAACAAGGCCCTGCCTGTGAGAACCATCAGCAAGAGTCCTTCACCCAAAGCTCTGGGACAACTTGTGTCATTGTTTTTTACCAATGCTTTTGCAATTATTTGTGTGATTTTTTTAGATAAATTTGTTCATGCATACAATATTAAGGGCCCAAGTACAGAAAAGAAAGCCCCTTCTATTTTCCCAAACACCCAAGCACCACTTTGAATTTCTTGGTGCATATTGTACATTTTTAAATACTCCTTTTAGAGCATTCATGTGATTGCCACTGAACTTGGTCAACACCACAGTGACCTGTCGACATCGTTTGAAACACATGATACTGCTGTTGTCATTTAGCCATATAAAAAAAAGCTCAGAAATTGGTGTAACAGGGGCTATGTAATGCCACCTTTGCACTTAAATTGTGTGTTTAATTTTTCCTACAGTTATCGAACTTGCAAAATGTATTGTTCCTTCCAAATCGGACAACTTTCAAAATGACATCCGCTGTGCCCAACAGGATTTTAGCCAATTTGAAATGTTTAACACAAGTTGTGTTCAAAGTAATACCAAACATGTTGTTACTGTAAAGTTAAGGACAACACAATAATCTTAAATTCAGAGTAATTGTGTTTATTTTAGTTTACCATAATGAATTAAAAAAGAAGGATGAGAGGTCTGAGCAATTGGCTGTAGTTTCTAACCTCAACACTATTTGCTGCGGAATTTCACAAGCTGGACCTTTTAAAACTACATACCAGCACTCACTTACACTGAACAGCAAAATCTATCTGGGTAACAAACTGTACCTATTTATAGACAAACTGTTGTCATGTTGTTGTGCGCATACAGTTCTATATGTTTTAAATACTAAAGGCTCAAACAGTGACAAAGTATTTTGTTCTCGGAAACACCAGTGTTGGCGTGGGCTGTTCCTTCCTGTCGCTCAATTAACAAAGTAGACATCAACAGAGGCAGCTTTGCTTTAGTAAACAAAACCTTGCTTTTTTGGTCGGACAACGTGAGGCAGTGTATAGGGAGAAGATTGTTTCTTGGAAATATTTCTTTATCTTGTGTATGTTACCAGTGTTTTGTGGATCTGTGGATTTTATGTGTGTGCACTTCTATCAAAACCTCTTCACTTATGTCTACAAAAGTAGCAGGAACTAAAATTGGATGTTATACAGACAGGATAAAAGCAACAAGGAAATTAAAAAGAACACTAATTCATTCTTTAACGTTTTAAATGTTTATTTGATTTATGTATAGTTGAGGATTACACAATTATTAATATTTTTATTACCAAAAATGGGCTCTTTAATATATCTTTGTTTGTGTGAATACCAGCAAGGGTTTTCCATTGCATTTAAGGACAAACATGAGAAAGGGGAGGGTGACTGTCAAGGTCAAATGGTAAAGTGTCAATCAATCCTGATCTCTGACAGTCAGAACATTTTAAATTTACATAAGATCAGAAGAACAGTATTTACAGTTCACATGTCTAAGGTCTTTGGATTCTTTACGATAACTTCTCCCAGCTGGTTTCAATTTTCTTGTGAAATCTTGTGGGGGAGGTCTGCGCGAATGGGTGGGGGGTGGCGGGTTGGCTGGGGTGTGTGAGAGGAAGTCCAGAGAGTTTGTTTTACAGGACCCAAAACTGGGCTAGGCACAAGCGAGAGAATAGCAGCACAGCCTGGAGAGGCTGAAGTGTGGGTTAAAAGTATCCAGGGGAGAAACATACATGAGAAAGGAAGCTCTACAGCAGGAATCGTTAGCACACTTTCTGCCTTGGCAATCAAAGTCACTGTGGAGGGGGAATGATGGCCTCTTTTATGCTCCAAACAGTCTGGATTTTATGCATCCTGCCAGCAGTCTTCAACATTGCCTGCTCTCAACAGATAAATACAGTTTACAGGGTGAGCCCTCTGTTTATAGCTAGAAAAAATATTTTGTGCTTATTTCATTTGGTAAATATTAGATTTTAGAAATGCCTTAATTACAACTGTGGTCTAATTTATTCCTGTAAAAAATATATTTTATCACAGGGTATGAAAAGATCAGTCTCGTACTATTTTACTAAAGATGCTAAAATCCAATCCAAAGAATCCATAATATAAATATGAATATAAATAATGAGAAATCTTAAGCATGACAAAATGTCTAGTAACATGCTATGTTTAACTGTGATGTTAAACGTTGTTTTAACCAAATCTGTTTTATTTCTCTTAAAAACTAAATGTAGTTTAAAGTTGTTACTTAAAAAATGTAATTAATTCAATATTTTAAACTGTAAATGGGCAGCATATATAAGAGTAATTATTTCGTGGGCTGTTCTTGAAAATACAAAATGGAGAGTTTTTGCTTTGGGGAAAAACACATCTATGTGTATGTGGACTATATTCTGGGTTCAATTTAAATATGCCATTGAAAATTGTAAACTGTTGATAAGAGATAGAGGAGTTTAATGTATGTACATGTATGTACGTGTGTGTGTGTGTGTGTGTGTGTGTGTGTGTGTGTGTGTGTGTGTGTGTGTGTGTGTGTGTGTCATGGTCTAAAAAATTGCTCCCCCAAGCAGCTGTGATACTGTTGTTCTGAATGGTTGGCCATGTTACTCCCCATCGGAACCTCGGTAGAGGCAAATGTAAGCCAGCTGGAGCCCATGTGCAGTAATAAAATTGTCTTATAGCTCTTGTGCGGTCTCCTTAAAGCTACAGTTTGCAATTTTTGCAACGAGAGGGCGCAGATATAAGTTTAATTAACAACAATGGCCTAGCTTGTTGACACTGTAAAGTAGCGCTAAATAATGGAGCTGCCGATCATCTTCTTAGCTGATGTTAATTAATCAAGCTGATGGAGATATATGGATGATGTTAAGTAATAATTTTTATTAAATTTTGCGTTGGATGTCAAGTTTATTTTATTATAATGATAGATGTAATGCATAAAATTATCATTTACTGCTTGTTCAATAAATTCATATGACACTCCTGCTTAAATAAAAAAAAGACTTTCAAACAATAAGACCTTGTTAATCAATATAATAATAATTTGTTTTCTGCCAGCAAACAAAGTCTCTGTCGTTTATATCTATTATCACAAACTCTCCTTGGTCGTTTGGTCCTGTACATTGGTGGGAGTTCTGTCTTTGTTGACACAACCAGCATTAAATGGTAAACATTATTTGTGCTTAATAACGAGCCCACTAAACATAATTGCTGCTTGTTAGATGCCAGAAACAAATACTCATATCTCCATGAGAAATTTACTTCATAGGGCAGTAAATTTAGGGCCTATATGAAACTGTTACTAGTAAAAGCGATGGTTCACCCATTTTGTCATGACAAACCTGTATAAATGTTGTTCTGGTGAAAGACTCTCAGAAAGACTCTCAAAATTAATCCATAATAATCCATTTTTGTTGTCTTACATTCTTTAAAATGTCCAATTTTGTGTTTTACTCTTTATAGAATGAAAGTAGGTTTGTGGTACTGGCTAAAATAGCAATTTTACAATTTAATAACAGGAAACATTTCAGATATTTTACGTAGTTAACAAAATATTTACTGGCCCGATAATTTTAACATTTTGTACTGCATAAATGTTACAGACTGCATCTTTAACCACATCAGAAAAGTTAGACTAGTTAAGTGTTTTTGGCATTTGGCAGTTTGTTAATACCTATCTGTTCAATTATCACTTACCTGGTATACTAATTTGTCCAATTACATGAGCCGTGAGGAGTGTACAGCCGTGAGGAGCCGTGAGGAGTGTACTATACTAGATCTAAACTGGAGTAACCTTTTTAATCATCATATATTTGTATGTAACATATTTGTTTAAATTAAAATTGTGTCATTATTTATTTTTCATTTATATTATTTACCATGTACTTGATATCGCTTATGAAGAAACATTAAAGTGAATAATTCTAATCATAAAACTTAACACTCTGAATAAGTAGACGATTAGATTTAAAGTTAACCTGTTGTGATATATAGATTCAAACTTTTTTTTTTTTTTTTCGAACACCAGAGACGAATAAAAAAAAATGCTAATGACAAAAAAACCCATTTTGCTTATCGACCAATGCTTTGGTTTTTGGTTACCACAATTTTTTGTGTTCCGTAGAAGAATGAAGTGATACAGTTTTGAAATGACAAGGAATATAGAATTACCCCTTTTGGGTGAACTATTTTAAATGTCTGCATGACAAAAATAGTCATTGTATATTCGATCAAATTTTGAAATATATCTGAGTGAAACATAAGTATGTTACAATTATTGGTGGTGCTCTTGCCGAATGGAATATAACTTTGACGGGTCGTGTGATAGATTGAGGATTTCATATAAAACATGTGATTTACCATGCTTGAAGAGGCTGCCAAGGTCTGTAAATAAGTTATAGTTTGTAAGTTGTACTTTCTTATGGACTTATAATTGGGAACTTTAAGCAAACATAAAAAAAAAAAACATTTAACTACAATTTCTCATGACATCAGAAAAGCATTTAATCTTACAGTGGCAGGAAATTAAACATCAAAAGTAGGGTCTTGCCAACATCAAAAGTAGGGTCTTGCCAACAGAGTTATTCTCAAACTTAAAAGTCTAGTTAAAATTCTAATGCCAGAACACAACCAAAACATATTCATTGTATTTTTTCTTCAGGTATATTATCTGGCTGTGAAGTTTGGGTTTTAATCATATTTAACTCTTTAAACTTGGTTTGAATTGTAGTTCATAAAGTGACAGAATCAGTGCAGAAGAACCTAGATGCAGGTAGAGGAGTAGATTTAACAAAAATACTTTAATAAATAACAAAACAACCACATTTGGTGAGGAATGGAAAACAAGAACAGAAACTTCCCACATGAGGGCAAGAACAAGCACGGGAGGAACAGGCACAAGAGGAACGGCACAACGAGTGCAACTGCCAAATTCTTGAAAACCATGACCAAGAGAGGCAGAATCATGACACATAGAAATAGTGTTTAAGTAATGTATGGCATCTACAGTATAAAATTGAGGCTAACTGAACAGGGTGTACTTCAAAAATAAATAATTAGCACTGGGTAGGCAATCTTTTGAGCACAACAGTATTTATGAACATCTGTAGTAAATAGTAAGCATGAAATTATATCTTGCATTTGTTGCGCTATAATTATGAGGAATAAATATATAATCAAATAAATAAATAAATTTGTAGTATATCTGTTGAGATGTTTTGTGTTACACCTTAAGATACACATCTATAAGATAAACATAAATGAAAAATAAGATAAACATGAATAAATGAAAACAAACAATGTGAAACTAAATGATTTCCCATAATGAATTTAGAGAGCACACAATTAATACATTTATTACCTAGAGAATCTTACAAAAGGTCAGGTAAGCTTGGAAAATAAGGCTCTCATCTTGTCCTGTTGGCAAAACCCTTGTACATGTTTGTACAAATCTATGCCAAACCTACCATACTTTATAGAAGGCGAAAATCAGCTGTCATGATTCGCATGTCCGAAACATGGTCAGTAGGCTCAAAACTGTAGGCAAGATAACCAAAGTTCCATAAACAATCCTAGCATTCGCTTTAGCCCAAGACATGTGATTTTTCTTAGAGATTCACCTTATCAAGAACTTTGGGATTTGTAACTTCACAGTTTGTTTAGATGTACCAAATGAAATGTTAAACGATAAGATGGCCTCGAGGGGCCCTTTAAGAACTCAATTAGGAGTTATTTCTTTTTAAGCCGCAGTGCATTCCATCCGGATCATAAGACAGTGAGAGGGTGTTATGTGTGGTATTTGAAGGTCATCTTTGTTCTGGCCAGCAGTGAGAGTCGGAAACTGAATTAAATTTTAGACTAGTACAGATTAGCATTGCTGTCATGGCCCTCAGTTCTGAAGTAATTTTAAAGGTTTATAAGTAATTTTAAAACTGTTTGTTTCGATAAGATATTAGTAAAGCTGGTGCAGACTAAAATTAAATGTAAAATTAAGGTGTTTTCTTGATGTATGGTGTTGTTGTTATGTTATGCATGGAAATGTTGTATGTGATGTACTGCTATGTATTGCTATCTACAAAACAAATTACCTTCTGAGGACAAATCAAGTAAAGTGGTAGATGAAATCTTAGATCAAATCTTATTTCTTTTAACATGTCAAATCTCACTAACACAAACAGTCACACACACTGTTCCTCTTAAGCAGGACTTATTACTTGGGAAAGAATCTGGTTGAGCTTCCCACGATCCCTGCTCTGTTATTTTCCTATGCTTGCATTCTACAAACCAAAAGGTCCTGGTAAAATATTTAAAAAAGTTTTGATACAAAAAATTAACAAAAAGTTTATTTTACAGTTTATGTATCAAAGCACTGGTTCATAAAAGTAAAAATGGTAATTTATATAACATAAATGCATGATTATGATGTAATCTGTTTATAACACAATATTTTAGCATAAACCTTTGTTGAGAAGTTTACAGCTTTTTCATGATGGTACCGAAAAAACACTTGGCATCTTGCAAATGTAACAATGCATTGCATGGTCAGTTTCTTGAGTGTGTGAAAACTGAATGCCGAATTATATCACTTCCATATGACCATCTCGCACAACCAACATTGAAGGTGTAGCTATTTGTTTAGTGAATACCTTTTTTATAGTTATTTTTTTATAATTTGCATTTTATCAAAGCAATGAACAGAAACAAACACACGTTTTACGAACAAGAAATAATGATATATCCCTTAAGTCACATTAAATTCAGAATGTTGATCTCTACCTATACACATTACCTATACACGTTTCTACATAAAAGAAACATAAACACATACATACATACATACATACATACATACATACATACATACATACATTGTAAACAGACCAAACAGGAGCAAGTAACCCAGATTCCAATTGTGTATAAAGATCAATTAGAACCATCCATTAGGGCTGGTCATCCACTGGTACAGCTGTTTGTAGTGCAATAGGAATGCATATAAACACTTTTTAACTAGGCAATTTGTGTTTTAAATGTAACATTTATTTTGTCTGAGTTTTATTAATTTATATACTTCATCAACAAAGTTAAAACGTGTTGTGTTGAAAGTTTTTTCTACATGGATCTCCAAATGTATTTATTGATTCTTGTTATATTATAACATATAGTCGTTTTGTTTATGGTTATTGAATATATTTAATAAAACAACAGCAATTCTTAATTGCAGGTATGTGCACGAGGCTTCTTTCGGAGTGAACATGAAACCTGTTTGCCATGTAACTGTAAAGGCCATGCTGATAGCTGTGATGACATCACTGGGATATGTATTGTAAGTTTTTGTGTCTAATCTCATTAAACTGCTTTATGTAATCTCTTGCAGTATTGCCTCCAGCTTTTTCTTATTCTGTGCCATCATCATGCTAAATTATTGGAATTTTTTGTGCATCATAAAAAAATAAAAGAAGGTTGTATGTTTCTGGAATGCAGATCAGGCAGAACAACTAGGCCATGATTTAGTTTTTTATTCAGCTAGCTCAGTACTGCAGCCAATTCCATGTTGCACATTACCAGACATATACATTTCTGGACATTTTTTTCGGAATTGTCCTTTTAATCTTGTAAAATGCTGACAATATTTCTCCCACATTCCAAATAAAATTATTGCAAAAATGTATACTAATATATATAAATATTACAAATGTATGTACTGTTTAATATAATGTTTTCTGACTGCATAAAAATACTAAGCAGAATACTCCAGTACATGCACTTCTTGTAATTCACGTTTATTTACGAAGTTTTGACTTCAATTAATATTTAATTTAATAATCACAACCTTTATGTTTCTTTTATGCTTTGTTGATTTTGTCCCTATCACAATTTTATTTTGTACCCCTTTGACTACCCCTCCCCCATTACCTTGTCCTTTGATAAATATATGAAAAAATTTTTTATCTTTCAATGTGTCGGGTCCGCTAGTAACCTTAAAAAAAATTTTTTGCAAACGTTTCTGTTAAGAACATCACTGCAAATACAAATGTAAGATTGAATGTAACATAAACGACATGAACATTTTTCTTAAAGCTGTTTATTAATGAAAAAAAATAAAAAATTCACGGATCTCCTTGATGTTATGAGCCACCATTTTGGAAATTTCTCTCAGCTCTTTGTTTGAAGTGAGGACCAGAAATATCTTTATTTGAAGGGCTATCTGGCCCTCCCCCTTTCTCCCTACCTCTGCAGGGTACGATTGGGATTGGGCATTTATGTCACTCCTGAGGATTTTCTTTTGTTAGAGATCAGGAATCACTACATGATGGCTATTGTGTAGAAATCCTGTTTTTTAAAGCAAATTTGTTTCTTAATATTTTCAGAGGTGTATATGTATATTCTCATCAGCCTTTGTGTGCTTTATACCATGCTTTAGGAATGTCAAGACCACACTGTTGGAGATTTCTGTGACCAGTGTGAAGATAGCTTCTTACCTGTGTTTCTTCCTGACAACATTTTTGAGTGTAGACCTTGTGCCTGCCCGCTTTCACTAGAGTCTAACAAGTAAGTTTAGTTTCAAGTAACTGAGGATTTTTTTTGCCCAGCTGTCATTGTCGCAATATCGCTATGTCTTTTTATGAAAATAATTTCAATAATTATTACAATAGAAAAGTGTCCTTTTGGAAAATAGTTTTGTGTTAATGCTTTTTAACAGTTTTGCAGCCCACTGTGATAAGAGAGGTGATTTTCAGAGATGTATATGTCAGGAGGGCTATGCTGGACACTACTGTGAGAGGTCAGTTTTCTATCCACAAACAGTACTGTAGAGCAACTTGTGTTTGAAATTCTACCATGACAAACCTTTACAACAAGTAATAGTTTCATTTATTATTAAATAAATGTATAGAATTCTGTTATCAGTTATTTCCAAATGCTGCTAATTATTTTAAAATTTATTTCCCTCTCACTACCAAGATGTGCTCCAGGTTATTATGGCAACCCCATGCAGGTGGGCAACTCCTGTAAAAAATGTGACTGCAATGGTAACTCTGACCCCAACTTTATTTTCAACGAGTGCAACAATGGTACAGGCCAGTGCCTAAACTGTTGGGGTAACACGGCTGGTGACAACTGTGAAAAGTGTACACCAGGCTTTTATGGCGATGCAATCAGTGCCAAGGACTGCCGTGGTAAGTGCATCAGAAAAACAATATGTTCATGACCTAAGGCAGGTTTTTTTTTTTAGAGGTTAGTAGGGAGTTATTAGGAGAAAATAAGTAGACTTTGACAGGAACCCACTGCAAGTTTGTAAAGTCATTGTTATTGGAACCTTACACATGTGAAGTAATAAAATAATCAATAAATCTTAATGAAATGGCCCAAAACCAGCTTTACATTTGTACATCTTTATGTGTATTTTAAAAAAATGTATGCGAAAAAAAGAATGTGAATTACATGTGTGAATAACACCTAAAAAACACCTAAAAACCCATATTTTCCGGCTACACCTAACTCACTAGGAGTACCTTCTTTTCTAACCTGTCTTAAAAAAAAAACTTTTTCTACCTTCAGGCTTTTATCTTGCTCTGTGTAACTTGGTAACATTGTTGCACTTGTTCACCTATTGTTGTATCGGCTATTTACCGCTTCATTGTCTCCTCGACTATTGTAAGTCCCTTTGGATAAAAGCATCTGCTAAATGCCTAAATGTAAATGTAAATGTAAATGAATGACTCTATTAAGTGATGTGACATACAGTGACGTGGCATACAGCTAAGTATGGGGACCCATATTTCGTGCTCAGCATTTAACCCATCCAAAGTGCACACACACAGTGGTGAACACACACGCACACCAACCACGAACAAACACCCTGAGCAGTGGGCAGCCATTAATGCTTCCGCGCCCGGGGAGCACTCTCTAACCACTAGGCCATGACTTCCCCTCTAATTTAACACTTATTGTTATTGGACAAAAGACTTTTAGCTGTCTCTGAAATTAAACTTTTTATAAATATGTTTTACGATTCATATATTGTTTATATGGATCAGTCGTAGTATGGTGCTTAGAGAGTTGGACTTGTAAGTACAAGGTTGAGGGTACCAATCCCAGGGCCAGCAGACAATGACTTAAATGCCCTTGAGCAAGGCACCTTACCCCTGTTTGCTCTGCAGTGATGATTGTCTGTTGCATAATACTGTATTACTGTACTGTTTATCGCGTTGGATAAAAGTGTCTACCAAATGAAAAAATGTAAATGTCAAGCTCAAGATGATCAAAGTACTGTGTATGTTGTTTACAAAATTTGTAAAAAAATGTCTGTCCTTTCTCTTTCAGAGTGCCAATGCAGTAAATGTGGTACTGTATCATGTGATGACAGGACAGGTGTCTGCCACTGTAAGCCTGGAGTTACAGGTCAACTGTGTGACAGATGTGAGGTAAAGGCTATTGTGACTCACTCCAGGAAAATGTTTGTTGTGTACGATAGTCTTTTATAAATGTCCCCTGCGGGTTTTTTCTTAGAATTCATATTTTTTTTAGATTCAATGCAAATGTGAAGGTAACCATAAACAAAATAATGGGTTTACCTTTTCACCATACTGCTCAGATATTATAAATTTTTTTGTTATTATTATGTTATTTTAAAAGCATGATTTTCTTATAGTCAGATAAGTACACTCAGAGAATTGTCCCATCCATAGCAGCATATACCTTGTATATGTGCACACATCTACAGGAGCCTTTCCTTCTCTGTTTCTTAAATTTTCTTAAATTCAGCTTTATTTGTGCTTTTTTTTGTCAAACCCATAACACTGTTTTCATGTATGTCCAGAAACATGTTTCACATATAATTCCCATCTTTAAAATATTTTTGTTCATGTATAGGAGGGTTATTTTGGATTTGGCACCTGTATGGGTTGCCGACGATGTGAATGTGCCTCTGCCGCCATACGTGCCACTTGCCACCCTCTCACACATAGCTGCCAGTGTCGCCCAGGGGCCGGAGGCCGATATTGTGAGCGCTGTCTGCCTGGATACTGGGATTACAGTCCGTCTGGCTGCAAGAGTGAGTATGTGATGTGGACTTTTTGTGGACTTGATTCTCTGCTGAGAGAGTTGGAAACTATTTGACAGGATTTTTAAATACGGTTTTAAAAACAATTTAAACAAATACCTTAGCTCAATTCCAGAAAAGGCCTCTTCAAACTGTGTTAGATCTTTGTAATTATATTTGCCTCTTCTTTCTCTTTTTTTCCATTAATAAAATTGCATAAAGTATCTCAATCCAACAATTAAACCTGTTTTTTTGCATCTCTTCAGTACTTAGTATTAGTATTGAGCATTGTATACCCTTCCCAGTTTATTAAAATTGCAGTGGCACAACACGTTAACTTCTACTATATTTGCTATACATAGACTCTTTAACTCTTTAAGTCGATATGAGAAAAATACGTATTAAATTTTAAAACCACATAAATTTCACTACAAGAAGAGACTGGATTTCTGCCACTTTTACTTAAATACCAAAAACAGTTGCAAACCCCACCTGCAAAGGTGACCACATTAACAGTTAAAGGCACCTGTTACCTGTCTATATCTATTGTCTTAACAAGAAGAAAAATGCTCTAGGCAGCCTTGAATCCACGTAATGGCAAATATTTCAAGATGCAGTAGCAGACAACATACATTGACTAAACAGAATGTATGATATGCTTCACATGAACAAATGAATAGTTTATGCTGTCCTATATAGTCCAGGTAAAGATTTTTTTCCAAACCAAAGAGTAAAAGTAATATTACCACAGCAAATATTTTCAAGGCCTTGTGGAAGCTGCATTCATCTCTTGTCATATCACTGTCAGAACAAAAAGGCAGAACTGTAATAAAGACTGAATGTCATCAGATGATCATGGCTCCAACCCCCAACGCTCATAGGGCGGTCTGCTCTATATCACATTATACTACAAAAAAAGGAAAACAGTTATATAATTTTTGAGTGATCCCACAAAATTCACAAAGTCACCCCTCCCGCCGGAAGCAGTAAAGTTCCCATAACCCATGACTTATGATGACATTCTATCTGCACACCCACACAGCTCTTTGGCCATCTGCACTTAAGCACAGGGATTAACCCTAATCATGTATTTCCTGTGGCAGCATCATCTCTCTAAAAAAAGTTTCAAGGGAGAGCAGATGCGCTCAACAGACTTTTCATAGGCATTGTGTTTTTAGAATATACAAAGATTTCAAACATATGTGCTAATGTTTTGCTAATGTAATGCTAATCTTCTTCTCAGTAATTGAGGGCCTGTTTCAATTTTTCAGTAATAATGGGTTTTTCTGTAAATATATGAAGGTTTAGGAGTTTAGCACTCTCCTCAGCTGCTCAAACATACAGGACTGATGTGACCAATTGCTGTACAGTTTCTGTTGTAATGATTCAATATTGTGTGGATTTTAAGTTTACACTTTGAAATTGTTCAAATTCCGTACATGGTATTTATTATTTGCTAATAAGGGGCATGCATGTGTTTAAGTAAGCATGTGGTTTGTGTTGTGTTATGTATATATATATATATATATATATATATATATATATATATATATATATATATAACATGCTTAATTTGTGTTGTGTTTTTATTGGCCTCAGAATGTGATTGTCCAGAGGAGAACTGTGACATGCACACAGGAGAATGTTTACCAGAAGCCTCAAAAATCAGCGAATGTAATATTGGTAAGTTCAATAAGATGACATACTAAAAATGTAAAATACAGTTAATATTAATATTATATACAAATACTCAATTTGTAGGAACAACATTTTATTCAAGGGGGGATGGGACCATATGGATACAGTACATGTTCGAACCATAATATTAAAGATTCATACTATGAAATATATAGTATTCTTGGTAGAGTATACGAAGATACATTGTGGAACCCTAAATGATCCCATTAAACTTTTTGTTGATGAAAAGGAACATACATATGATAATTGAAGTTATCATTACACACACACACTGCACTTTAACTCCAAAGTTTAACACTGGACAATATTTACACACTGGACTTTATACAAACAGTCCACCTTCATCCTATGCACAACCACTTACTGTATTAGGACTATGTCCACTCTGCTGCACTTTAACATATCTTTATGCACACCTTGTTTACATTATGCAGAACGTGCACACTCTTGTGTTTAGTGTTTAATGTCTAGTGCTTAATGTATGTATGAACACACTGTGTTAAATGTTTTGACTGTGTTTGTCCATAGTACACTGTGTGTACTGATTATATGTATGTGTATATTGCACACTTGCTTATGTGGAAGTCTGAACTATATGTTACATGTTACCTGTACTGCGTTGTTTTTGGAGCAAGCTCCTAAGAATTTCACTCACCAGGGTACATATGCCGTGGTGATGTGACAATAAAAGTGAATTGAATTAAATTGAATTAAAGAAAATGTCCTTAACTTCCTAGACTGTGATGCTTGTATCTGGAATCTGATTGGAGATATTCGTCAATCCAACAAAACCTTGGACCATGTCAGGAACAGCGTGTTGAATATTTCTACAGGAGCTGCTGCAAATGACAGATTAAAATATTACAACTATACTGCACACAGACTACAGGTAACAACATTCAAAATCTGCGTAAATATTTAGCAATGTCCACAGTATAAATCGTTTTTTTTTCATAGTTATCATATTCACAGCGTTAGGGGAATACCCCCCACCCCTTGGTGGTAAAACGAAACAATCCTCTATTGTTCGCCAGGTTCCAATAAGTTATAACTTTTGTTTTTATAAACTGCAAGTTCTGTCAAAATACATTTGTATTTCGAGTGAACATTAACTCTGAATTGAACTCAAATAAAGGCTGTAAATGAATCACTTTTATAAGATATCTTTACAGCCATAAATCATATGATTTTGTAATCTTTTAATGGGAATAATTGTCATAGAATATAACAACATGCACACCTTGTATTTTAGGAATTTTTTATTAATATAATAATTTATAATTAATTCTGGCACATCCTCATGGGCCTCTCATAAGACTCTAAGTCATGTGTTCCTTTACTCAAATATAAGACTATTCTTTTAATCAGCATAACTAATGGCAACAGAAGACTTTTTTATCTACAGTCCTAATTAAATGTTGCACTGTTATTTTGCAATATTGACAATAATATTGGAAAGTGATTTTCCACATCAATATTAACTCTTATTTACATAACACAGTTCATCAGGGCTGGACTGGGACAAAAAATCAGCCCTGGACTTCATCCAGACCGGCCCACTATGCATGTAAACAACCAAAAACCAAGAAAAAAACTATTAAAATAATAAACAAAGAAAGTGCTAATGATTTTTATCAGACTTTATTGTAAATATCCAAAGATCTGCTTAATATTCTAATAGAAATATTAATGCTTAGACTACACAATTTCTGCTGTAACTATATTTCATGAGGTGCAACATCACTACCAGGGGCTACAGAAGAAGCTTAGTAAACAGTTCACTTTTTTCTGCAACTTTGTCATTGATCATATCAGAGTCAAGAGAGAAAAGGATGTCCCTCTCTGTTGCCATCAACATAAAAGCTTCCAAGTGCTCCTGTGATAGCTTGCTTCTGAGTCTGGTTTTAACGAACTTAAGCGTTTGACAGGGTGAGCAGGAACTTGTATGCCATACCTAGGAGGTGTTAGGCATTTAACATCAGATTGAACCTCCTGAGAATCTGATAGCAACATAGGGCACATTTATTACATGAGGAACACTCCATGCATTGGATTTCAACCCCCTCATCTTCTGTCTTGTCTTCCAATGTTTTGACCTTGTATTCATCTAGTGGATACATTTTCAGTTTTTCCCACTGTAAACATACAGAGACAGAGCATCAGCTTGTATTATTAAAGGTTTCAAATAACGAGTTAAAATTAAATATAATGCAGTTTTCATTTTAATAATAATTATTTAATGACACAAGTGAAAATATAATAAATCTGTAATGTAGTGCACATATTTAGCCAAATACTCCTTTCTATGGCTATTTTTCTCAACTAACCTGCTATGGTCTTTAAATTGCTTTCTTGAGGTAAATGTAACGTTCTGTGACATAATTGTTCTCCTGCTGTTTTATTGACTGATTGATTGATATTATTTAAGAGGCATATATACCTTTTGGTAAGTTGTACTCTATCTTTAAACAAAAAGTAACATATGATCGGTTTACTTGAACTGAGGCGCTAAAGCGATGTCACGTCACATTTTCTTGCGCCAAAACAGTATTGTCTGAATTTCGTAATAAAATGGACAGAACCTGAGAGCTGAGAATTTTAAATGTCATTAATATAGATCAGTGAGGTGACCTATTACAGCTGGAATGTCGTAACTGTTTGGAAGAAAAAAACAATGCAGTAGCGTAAGTGTATCTTTAACTGTCTGTCTCACCTCAGCAGTCAGGCTGCTGACATCTTCACTGAAGTCTTTTGCCGGCCTTCCAAATAATTTATCTTGACACATTTGGTGGCATCTGCCTCAAATGCTTGTCGTTTTCTCTCTCTCCACTTCTTGGCCCCTCCTTGACGCTTAGAGATTTTATTCTTTAACTTATTTAATTTCGTTGCACATCATCACATCGCGGCAGTTGTAAATCGGGTGCTTTTCAAGGCTAGAACTTGAGTCTGATTTGCCAATACTCAGTGAACAGGTCACGTGTGCTCATCCCAGGTTTAGACCTCTCAGTCTCGCAGCTCGCATCAGCTTCATGCGGCTTCATGAGAGAGACACATAAGCCCGGAATTTGACTATACAACAATATACCCACAAATATATTTACGATTACTGATGATTTAAAAACAATACATAAATCACCGGCCCAACCAGACCGCGGCCCACCGGGAGTCTCCCGGTAGTCCTGATGGCCAGTACATGCCTGCAGTTCATGCACTTTGAGTAAGTAATGTTACCCATTTATTTATCATAAGACATTAAAGACCGCAAAAAAAGTCAAGATCACCTTTATCGGGTTCAGATTAAATAGTGCCTGTGCATTCATTTTCAATTCAGTGATGGCAAAAAATTACAATGGTCAAAATATACAAATAGATCAAGTGTTCTATTTATTTTATACGACAACATGAAAAGGGATAAATTCTTAGATCTGGTGAATTTTACGGTTATGTAATATGTCAGCTGTGATCATGAATGCCACTGCAACTCGTATACCACTAACAGCTGAACACATGTGTATTTTACTTTTTAGTAGCAGTTAACTCTAAAGCAAATTGAATACCTTGCACATCAATATGCAAAACATTACAGTTCTACTCAAACTATGACCTCTGATGACCTCCAATTGGAACTCAAACTTTTGTCCCCCGGAAAAGCAAAGTTTTTTTTACGTTGAGTGTGACGAATGTTTTCCGTTTGCAAAGCGAAGAAACAGGCCATCCAATAAAAGACAAGCATAAACTCATGTGAATCCCTAAAAAGGCATTGGTGTGACTTAAAAAACATGGGAGCCATTTGCCAATAAAATTTGAGCATTCAGTAGATAAGGTTAATAGAGTCGAATCGGAACGAAACTTGGTGTGCTCGTTTTTCTCGGGGTCAAGAACTTATTTATTAAATATGAACTTAATCGGCTACCTGGGGGCGAAATCCATTTTTTTAGCTTTAAAACAATTGCGTATCACATGTGACAAACACACACATACTGGTCTTATATGATAGATCTCTTCATTTTGAGTAACTTTGCCTCTAGAAGTTTTTTATCAATCAAATCGTTCTGTCGTTATCTGTAATAGTTTCAAAAAAATACTTATAAAAACTACATAAACCAGTGCCAAAACATTCAGGAGAGAGTGAATAATAATAATTATCAAAAAGTTGAAATAATCATGGACTCTTCATGATGTCTAAAGATGACAAAAGAATAAACAAAAAATTGCCACACCTAGCCATGAACATTAGACACACGCATGAAATATGGATACCATATTATAGATCTCCTCATTTTGAACATATTTGCTTCTTGAACCTATGCTGTCAACAAAATTGTTTTTGAGTTATAAGGGATTATGTTAAAACCTACTTTTGCGAACTAGTCCGAATTTAGGGCTGAAATATTCTGTGGAGTGTGAATGTTAAAATATTTATTAAGAAAATTAGTAACTTTCAATCATTTATTGACCGTTTTATGAAAGATTTACAATATCGGTAAAATATTATGGTGTATTAGTTGGCAGTTGTGACTCAAACACAATTATGGTGCCCAAAACATGCAATTTCAGATATTTTATCACATATCTTTATTCTTCTTTATGGAGAGCCCAGTGTAAACTGCTGTGTTGGCCCACTGTTTTTCCCTTCAGTTCACTGCAGAGGTCACATGAAAACTATCAACAGGTCACATGCTATACAACAGTTGATTTTGTTTGGTTATGTGTTGTAACAGGCTCAGTTAGTAGGGTGGAGGAATCAATCCGCAGTGATGAGAGGTGATACTGGTCAGGTGGAGGATAAAACATATGAGCTGCTAACTGATATGGAGCTACTTGTCAGAGAGGTAACACAGATTTTTTGAGTTTTTGTTACTTTGATAGTCCTGAACTCTAGAAGAATGAAGATTGTTTGTTTTATAAGAATAATACTACTGTAATTCTGAAATGACCAGACCTTGCTTTTTGTTCATCTATACATCATATTGTCTCACTCTCTTGTGCAGCCCTATGAGTGTTATGGTAAACAATTAGCTTTTAAATTTTGTTGTATTTAACTTGTGCTGAGCTGATATTTTAATGTTTTGTTTGTCAGGAGGAAGCTGTGAAGTTATTAGGGGAGCGTGTGGATCAAGGGACACTTGAAAGCTCTACGCTAGCTAAGACACTAAGTTCTAACTTATCATCTCTTAACATCCTCTTAGAGGGTAAAATGGAAAACACACCCATACATCACAAATTGCTGACAAAATCTAAATCTAAAAGATGTCTAAAACAGAGTCTAGTCTTTAGTTTTCATAATTTTTTGTCTTTGTTTCAGACATACTAAGGGATTGGGAACTTTACAGTGTCCATCAGGACTTAGATCCGGAGGTGCAGAGGAAAAAAATTATAGAGGCTGACCAAATCTTGGGTTGGATGAGAAATCTAAACCTTTCAATGAAACAACCACTTGCTACAGATGAATCCAAAGAGGCCAGCGAATGTGAGTGATTGCTAAACTAAATTGGGCCTATCTATGTGTGTTTTAACTTAACCTCTAAAGCCCTTCATTTTTGTGTGTTTAGTGCTTCGCCATGTGCGTCAACTGGAGAAAACCTTAATGACAACACAGGGCCGTATGTCACCGGTACGGGAGGTGTTGGGTCGATTCACTTCAAGACTCTTTCAAGCTCAGGATCTCCTCAAGAAGGCTGAGGATGCTCTGCTGCAGACACTACTTAAATACAAGAACAATCAACTTAAACTACAGAGGAGACAGGTATCTTCTTTTGCTGGCATTCCTAGTTGATGTTAAAATCAAGAGACGATGAAGGCTACTTTACAACTTTGCTTTTAAGGTCCCTGTTGTGTAATCTATCCATGAAGTAACAAATGAATGAAGTAACTACTCTTCAAAGTAGTTGACAGAACACAGATGCTGTGTTGATTATTCCCTTAAGAGTACTTTTGGAATCCAAACTGCGAATAATATGGTAGATAATGTTAATTTCCCCTCAGAAGATGTTGTTAACAGACTTATTGTATCTCTATATATGTACACGCACACACACACACACGCACGCACATGCGCATACACACACAGGCACAAATCTTAATCTAAATCCAGATAATGATATCAGATTATTGCTCACATTTGTTGATAGACAGGACAGCTGACAACTGTCAAACAAAAACATTTGGCTACTTTCATCACATTCTTTCACAGTTAAAACTGATCTTAGCTTAAAGGCTTCTGGCAGCTCCCGTTTTCTTTTATTTGATTGGACAATATCCCTTGCGTTAATTCATTCAACTTGCCATCCCACGATTTCAATTGAAAATGATTTTCCACCCAGAATCTGCCCCACTTACATTAATACATTTTACACTAAAACTTGAGATTTCAAGGTGTAAAATTACATTTATGTCTTTATTCCTTGAATTAAGGCACAGCAGCAGCGTCTTCAAGAAACTTATGAAGCAGTTAATCAAACTATTGTTACTGCTGAAGAAATCATCTCTGAGGCCCAAGCGATTGTCACTGGGACGGAAGATATAGTGACGGTAGAGAATCTTTTCTCAACATCTCATTTGAATCTAAATCAACATTTTCTCTTTCTACAGAATCATAATGTATATTTATTTTGTACTGTATTCACACTGTTTGTAGCGTGTGAGAGAACAGCATGCTGAAATAGATGGGGCCAGGTTGTTGTTAGAGAGAAAGACAGACAAACTCTCCCTGTCAGACAAAGATCTAGTGCTGGACGCTGAGAAACATGCTGATGAACTACAACGACATTCTGAAGAACTGCAGTAGTGAGTTTCATTCAGTTGGCTCTCTTGTAGATAATCAAGACTAATATTTGCAGCACTTGACATTTAAAAGGTGATTAAGGACACTTCTGCAGTCCAAGACACTTAAACTTAAACTAACCTATCTATTAAAAAAAAACTTTTATCCTCTATTGGTTGCGGAAGAGCCTATACCCTTCATATCGGGTCTCAGTAATTTTTGATTTATTAATTGTAGTTGTTAATTGTAACGACATTACTTTCAGTTTAAATGCTGTTATCATTTTTCAACCTCTTGGCATTTAAAACCTGTAAAGCTTTCTTTTTTCTGCAGAACATAAAAGAAAATATTTTGAAGAATGTTGATAGCCGAACACTGGTGTTATCCAGGGCATTTGTTTTATCTCCATTCAATAATAGGGTATCACTGTTGTTTGAAATGACAAGAGGGACATAGATGTTTTTATATTTCATTTTTTGGATGAACTATTTATTTAAATATTTTCTGGCGAAACAAATTAACTTATTGTACTAATTCAAAACAGCATGTATGAAGTAACATGACACAATCTCCTTTAGTAATTTGAAGGGGAGTGATGCAAATGGACGTGTGGAAAAAGCCTTGAGCGCCTTGAATGTATATGACAATATCGTTAAATACATTGATGATGCCAACATCACTGGTCTGACAACTCTCAACATTTCCAGCAGGGCTTATGACGTAAGCAATGGTGCTCTGTCCTTTTTTATATTTGTTTATTATTAAAATATATTTTAAAGCATGTGAAGAGGTGTTCTATGACTTTCATTTTATTCAGACATAGTAGGATATCAAAATAACCAACCTTAAATGCCCTAATCACTGTTAATGTAATTATCTTTGTAATTTTTCTCTTAGGCTATCGATGGATTAAAATCTCAATTGACCTTTATGCAACCTCAGAGTAACAATGTGTTCAAAGAGGCTTCATCCTTGCGCTCTGAACAGATAGGTGTGGCAGAGAGATGTATATATTTTTGAAAATATAACATTTATTTATGAAATTTTGACTTAAAATGGGTATATTTATTTTATTTTGCAGAGGTTGAATCCACAGTCCTGGACAATAAGAAATATATAGAAGAGACCAATGATATGATGAAAAGCTCCACTAAAAAATTAGCTAAGATCATCAATGACATCAATGCCATTCAGAAAGGCAAGAATAACAGATGTCCCTGCATTTTGTTCTTCATGATCATTTAACATTTGACTTGTAGATGTTTGCTCTACATTTTTTTTTTATAGTCACAAACATAATGGGACTAAAACACATACTGACACAAGACTGATTAGGTTGCATGTGCATCTTACTGATTTCCCATAAATTATCAATAAAAATTAGCTTGTGTTGTTTAACAAACTTAGATTTAGACTTTTGTGTTTAAATTGTATTTCAGATAGGACTCCAAAGCGTCTGCAATTTACTCGAGAAGTGGCTGAGGGAACTCTGAACCGCTCAGCTGTGGTTTTGGACATGGTTGAACCGATTTCAGATAAAGTAATGGAGTGGAACAGCAACATGGAGAATGATGCGTACTCTGCCAAAGCTTTTGACCGCAGTGTTCTGTCTGCAGGAGATGCAGGTATGGTAGCCCATCCACTTCAACACCACAGAATACCTTAAATATTTTGAAAAGGTCAAAGTGTTTGACTTTGTTTATTTGTAATAAGAAAAATATTGTTTATAAAAGTAACAAAAGGAACAAACGGTCCATTCTGACATTATATTCAATTAACAAATTGCATCACTTACTTTTCGATATAACTGCTGCCATATATTGTCTTATAAGGGAATTTAAAGGATTTCTTCTTATGCTTTCTTTTTCATTGTATGTTTTGTGTATAGTGAAGGACTTAACAGAGATTGTTCCAGAACTACTACACAAGCTGCGTGTGGTTGAAGAGAAAAGACCTGTAAATAATGTCTCCTCAAATATTTTTAAAATTCGAGAACTTATAGCTCAAGCACGCAACGTGGCCAAGAAGGTACATAGCAATATTCTCTTGTCTAAATTTCTGAAAACACAGCCTTTCTACTGAAAGATGTATACATTTTTATGACTGCAGGTGCAAGTGTCCATGAGGTTCGATGGACAGTCTGCTGTGGAGGTTCATCCCCAGTCCAATGTAGATGAGCTGAAAACCGTTACATCTATCAGTTTCTACATAAGAGTGGACCCAGACAAAGACCCCATTGAGGACCGCTTTCTACTCTACTTGGGAGACAAGCAGGTAAGTGAAAAAATGTGTCAACTGTGAATGTTTGAAGTATTGAGGTTTAATGAAAGGGCATTTAGTATTAATAAAATCAAGCTTAATAAAAAAATTAAGCCTAAATTGAGCTCCTATCTCTCTTATTACTCATGAAATTTGCTAAATTTTTGCTAAATTTCCATAAATTTGAAATCTATAATATAATTTTTTTTACCTTAAATCAGTATTTAATGATTCTAATAATTACTTGCAAGTATATCGTATTTTATCATATTTTTAGGTTAGATATCTAATATTTATCACAACAACTTTTTGCCATTTGTGCCATAAAACAAGTCTGAGGAGAGAGAGAGAGAGAAAGAGAGAGAGAGACAAAGAGAGAGAGAGACAAAGAGAGAGATAGAGAGAGAGAGAGAGAGAGAGAGAGAGAGAGAGAGAGAGACAAAGAGAGAGAGAGAGAGAGAGAGAGAGAGAGAGAGAGGGAGTGTGTGAGAGAGAGAGAGAGAGAGAGAGAGAGAGAGAGAGAGAGAGAGAGAGTGAGAGAGAGAGAGAGAGAAATAATAGACTTAATAGAGTTTTACTTGCTAGGTAAAACTGCAAAAGCAGATATTAAACAGATTAAAACAGATAAAAGCCAGTTACAATTAAAGGAGAGGAATAATTAATTCTTATTCAACCTTTAAAGACAAGGTATTATTTCGATACGCTTTTGAAACATAACCATAATTATATAATGACAAAAAATCCTGCTGATTTCTGATTTTTGGTGAATTTTTTTCTGTCAGCTGTTCTGTTGACTTCTGAACTATGGCAACTGAATTCTGTAACCCTAACTCTATGTGCACAGATGTTAATTGGAAATTGGTGTGTGTGCGTGCGTGCGTGCGTGCGTGCGTGCGTGCGTGCGTGCGTGTGTGTGTGTGTGTGTGTGTGTCTGCCTGTGCCTGTGTGTGCGTCTTTGTAGGGACGTAAGGATTACATGGGACTAGCCATAAAAAATGATAATCTAGTGTATGTGTACAATCTGGGAGGAGAGGATGTAGAGATTCCCCTCAGCTCAAAGCCAGTCAGCTCCTGGCCTCCTGTCTTCAACCTTGTTAAAGTGGAGAGGTAGAACTACAAACATGTATTTATTGTAAAATTATTGTCTAATAAATGGTGTTGTTGTAGACCATTCATTATAAAATTATAATAATTGATAAAAGTTAATGCATTGAACATTAGCTGTGCACCTCGGATTTAAACCTTTTTTACATTCTTCTGCTAGGTTGGGTCGCCATGGCAAAGTGTTCCTTACAGTTCCAAGTCAAGATACCACAGCAGAGCAGAAATTTATCCAGAAAGGAGAGACGGATGGGATAGACTCCCTCTTTGACCTTGACCCCAAAAACACAGTTTTTTTCGTGGGAGGAGTACCTGATTATGTCAAGGTGCCTCCTTTGTTAGAATCACTGTTTATTCTCAATACTACACTCATAATTCTAGATTAACATGTATGTTTTGTATATGGACAAAGTCAGTACTCTGTTTAAATTTGAAACAAAAACATGCCTAGATTTCCTAGATCTCCATATTGTAAATTTAACAATGTAAGTACTGAGTTTGTCCATCCATTATATTAATATATACATATAATTTTTTACAGTTTTAGTTGTTTGGAAATAACTCAAACTTTATATACTTTCAGCTTCCTCCAGCTTTGAGCTTGGCTCCATTTGTAGGCTGCATAGAATTAGAAACTTTGAACAGTGATGTCATCAGTTTGTACAACTTTAAAGAACTTCACAAAATGAATGTTGTGACATCTGTGCCCTGTCCCAGGTATAGACATATTTATTGCTTTCATGTTTAGCCGTATGTCTAAGTTCTGACATTTTAAAATCAGCATTAAAGTCCCCTTGTGGTTAGTGATTTAATTCCGTAAAAATAATATTTGGTCACCAAATTGCATGTTAAAACATTTCTCCTGTAGAAATATTTATTGCTGCCTTAATTTAGCTTCAATGTAACACCTAAGCTTCATGAAATGTAGGCAAAGATATACTTATGCAAATTAGCTCTGCCTCCAGTGCTTCACATTATAATCCAAAACAGACTAAAACAAGGATGTTGAATACTCAGTTTAATAGACAATGTTTTTACAAGGAGCATACATAAGCAAGATAACTTTGAAGGAACATACATGGATGTAACAACGCTTTCCCCAAAGAGAAGGGACCACCTTGGGACAAACAAAGAGCTTATTAAAAGAGTCCAGATTTGATATGATATGATAGCTGACAGGTGGCGTAATGACAGACAAGGTATAGGTGAGGGAACGTATAGTATCATTGACATGTGAGTCCATGAGTAAAACAGTCACACAGAAAACAAAGGCAAACTGTGAGGAAGGGTGGGCATCCTGTGCCAGTCACTGGGTTTAACGGGGGGACAGGGAGCCCCCAAATGGTGCTACTTCATATAGGAATACAAGGAACCAGGGGAGGGCATGCCAGTTCCAGAAGCCAGGGAGGATCCGGCAGTTTGAGTAACTAGGCAGAATTAACTAGGCAGAATTTATTTCCACTTTGGACAGCTTTAATAGTGGAAAGTTTGTCAATTTTCTGACCCACAACAAAGGTCACACGCTGGATTTAATCTGTTGTTCTGGTCTTACACCTTTTGATTTTAATGCATTTGATCTTCCTTGATCAGACCATACATTTTTTGTTATTTAATATTTCCATTCCTACATCAAATTCAGTTAAACGACGCACCATATCCTTCCGTAATGTTAAAAAATTCAACATATCTGACTTAAATAATGAACTTTCTGTGGCATTGTCTACCTTCAATTTACAACCTCTCTCTTCTGCTGACCTGGTTTATTAATATAACTCCACTCTATTTTCTTTATTGGATATTTTGGTACTTCTTTGAACTTTTACAAAATCTTCCCCCTGGTTCACTCCTGGTCTCTGTTTATTAATACGAGAATGCCAGAAACTCTCTAATTAAACTGGACTTAAAACTCTGCTAAATCTGAATATTACACACACTTAGTCAATAACCATGATTTCAATATTAGAGCACTTTTCTGTACTGTCCAAGGACTTACTAAGCCATCAGAAACCATCTTCCACTTCACTACTATATCCCAATGTCAAGATTTTTGGATCCTCTGCAAAGTCAACATACATTGACTGTAGTTGGTTTAATAACTTACATACATTACAGCTTGTCATACTTTCGGACTTTATTCTACCATCAGTTCGACAAATCAGTAACATCGTCATTTCAGCAAACCCATCTACTTGCTCCCTTTATGTACTCCCCACATTCCTTGTTAAATCATGTCTCTCCACACTTTCTCCTGTCCTCACTACCATAGCTCACTCTTCCTTGTCTACCGGAATTTTCCATTACCACTCAAAACTGCTTCAGTTATACCTAAAATTAAAAAAAACTTGCTCTGATCCTAAAAATTACAATAATTATCCTCCCATTTCTAAATGACCATTTTCTGTCAAAATTCAGGATCATATTCCAAATAAAAATCTGTTCAAGCCTTTCCAATCTAGTTTTCACTCTAACCATAGCACAGAAACTGCCTTAGTTAAAATCGCACATGATCTCCTTCATGCAGCTGATTCTGGTCTTCTTTCCATCCTCATTCTCCTTGACCTCCGTGCTGCCTTTGATACCATCTGGCACCCTGTATTACTATTATTATTATCGTTTGGCTGGCATCGGAGTTACTGGTAATGCCTTACTTCATATCTCAGCAACAGGAAACAATTTGTACGAATGAAAAATATTAAGTCATCCTCATCCCTATTACACCATGGAGTTCCTCAAGGCTCAGTGTTAGGACCTCTCTTGTTTATTATTTACATCCTTCCCCTTTGTAATATCTTCTTCCACTTTGGAATTTGCTTTCACTGTTACGCTGATGACACTCAAATGTAAATTTCCACAAAACCTACTATCTCATCATGCCCCTCTGCACTTATTGATTGTTTACAGGCCTTTACATACATATTGGATGACAAATAACAAGCTCAAATTAAACGGCAATAAAAGTGAAGGTCTTCTCATTGGTTCCAATTCTACACTCTCAAAATCCCCACCTATCAGTATAAGCATTGAAGATTCTCTCGTTACCGTTTCCTCCCAGCTCAAAAGTTTAGGTGTAATACTGGACTCTACACGTTCTTTTTCCTCACATATAAACAATACAGATAGCATACCTTTTTTCATTTACATAATATTTCTAGACTCCACCCATCACTCACTCAGCAATCAACCCAAGTTCTTGTTCATGCCCTCGTCACCTCACATCTCGACTATTGTAATGCCCTTTCTTTCAGTTTACCCCAAAAAGTTCTTCAAAATGTCCAAAACTGGGCTGCAAGAATCATTACCTGCACAAAATTAATTGAACATATTACACCGTTTCTCATTTAACTTCACTGGCTTCCAATAACAAACTTCCATACAAACTCTTTCTTCTCACCTTTAAGTCACTTCGTAACCTTGTTCCAACATATTTATCTGATTTGCTCCACCCATACACTCCTTCTCGTGCCCTCCGTTCCTCTTCTTCTGGACTTTTGTCTATTCCCTCAGATAAAGTGGAAGCCAGGGCCTTCAGTTACACTGCACCCAAACTCTGGAAGGCACTACCCATTCCATTTGTCAGTTGGATTCTATTCACATTTTTAAATCACAACTTAAAACTTACCTCTTCAAATCTGCTTCAAATCTTTTTAATTTTCTATATTGGTGTTTTATTGCTTGTGTTTCTGATGTAGGAATTTTCTTTTTAATTTCATACATTGTTGTTTTATTGCGTGTGTTTCTGCTGTAAGGTCTCATTGGGTGTCTTGAAAGGTGCCTTCAAATAAAATGTATTATTATTATTATTATAATTATTATGGTAAAGAGAACACCCAGAGTCAGAATGACCACAGCGCAGGAAGGGGCTCTTACAGTGGCCTATAACCGAGACGGCCATTGCTTGGTTGGCCATTGCAGTGGAGTTCATGGGACACTTGGGGACTCTGAGCTTGGAGTGGGTGCTGCACCTGGGCAGTCGGGACAGGGCAAGGATCTCGGGACAGAACGCTGGAGAAGGGAGCTCGGGACAGGGTGCTGGAGCAGGGAGCTTCGGACAGAACGCTGGAGCAGGCAGCTCGGGACAGGGTGCTGGAGCAGGGAGCTCAGAAAGCACTTAAGCAGGGTTAAAGGGACAGACGGAAGAGTTGGGCATGTCGGCGGGAGGTTGTTGGTTCGAGGCTCAGTGCCAGAAGGCAATGACTGAAGTTCCCTTGAGCAAGGAAACTTACCCCCATTTGCTCTGCAGTGATATGTTTCCATTGCACACTATTTGTTAATTGCTCTGGAAAACAATCTGGTCCACCTGCACCATTAGTTTTGCGCATACGCATAGCTACGTGGAGGACAACATCAAGGGTTACCTAAAATGTTGGTAACATGCATGCTTTGAAACATTTAACGGCCAGGCGGCACTACTGAAGGCATGTTTCTGGCTACATTGTATTTTTAAACTGCTCACAGCAGGTCTTTTTTGATGGTTTTCAATGTAGCTTACACTATGCATTAAGGTCACACAGGGGAAAGACAAAACGTGAAACACAGAGTCGCACTCGGCACTTCCAGGCATTGCTAAAACTGAAAGTGAAACTGAGAGCTGACACAGCAGTGTAGCAATATTTTCAGCCTGAATCTATGGTTCAAAGTGCTGTTCCATGGGTTCAAATGAGTTGACATGGTTGGTTACCGGATTATGAAGTCATTTACTGGACAAAACTGTTTTTTGGAGAATATACTGTTTTGGCTCAAATGGTTTGAAATTATACATGTGCACATGGTAGAAACACCACATAAACAATATTAAAACGTTTCACCATAGGGGCTCTTTAACAAAGAAAGACATACAGACATTATGATTTTCATGCTTTTTTAAATCTCAAATTAGATAATTGTAAATTTTTTGTGAAAGGTGACATGTAATAAGTGGTAACCAATTATCTGTTTTTTTAATCATTGTTATCTTTATTAAATCTTTCTTGTTAGCTTTAACTGTTGGCACTTCATCTTTCATTACTTCTTTTAGGCATAAGTTGGCTTTCTCTCAGAGTCGTGTAACAAGTTACTTGTTTGATGGCACTGGTTTTGCTTTAGTCAACAACATCGAGAGAAGAGGCAGAATTGGCATTGTCACTCGGTTTGATATAGAAGTGCGAACTGTAGCCAATAATGGCATCCTTTTCCTTATGGTCAATGGGGTAAGAACATTTTTTTTTATCTTTTTCTAAAATGGTTTATTATAATTTGTTACTAAATGTTGCAAGTGTGGATGTACTGAATAGCTGAATTTATAAGTGACCTATGTCTATCTCAGGACAACTTCTTTGTGTTGGAGTTGAAAAACGGATTTCTTCGTTTGATGTATGACTTTGGCTTTACCAATGGCCCTATCATCATGGAAAATAATTTAGGCAAACTCCAGATCAATGATGCCAGATATCACGAGGTAATATTTACCCTTAGATCATGTCAAAGGCATCCAAGACTAGTTTTTTAAATGTGCCTTTGTAACATGCTTAAGTTATTGTCTTCATGTGATACATATCCAGGTGTCTGTAATTTATCATCATTCTAAGAAGATCATTTTACTAGTGGACAGAAGCCATGTAAAGTCCTTGGAAAATGAAAAAAAACCTTTGCCATTTTCTGATATTTATATTGGAGGAGCTCCGTCAAGCATTCTGCTTTCTAGGTAAGAAGTTGTGTGTTTTATGAAGACATAACAACAACACTTGTTTTATTACTTCTTGAAAGTTGTGCACACATAGTAAGGAAAGTTGATCCCTTAGCTAATGCAAACCATGTCTATGTTAATGCTCCACAGGCCAGAGCTGTTTTCCCTGACAGGGTTAAAGGGTTGTGTTAAAGGCTTCCAGTTTCAGAAAAAGGACTTCAATCTCCTTGAGGAACCTGGAACTATTGGCATAAGCAGTGGATGCCCGGAGGAATCATTTGTATGTTGCACATTTCTCAGCTTGCACATAGAATCTAGCTGTTTTGTCTAATGTTGAATATGAAATTAAAATTAGATTAAAGAAAAGGATCAAAATCACTTGAAACGGTACACTGTTGCTGCACTTTTGCAAAACAAGCACAGTTTGCAAAACAAGCACATAAATCAACTAATTAAATATTTGTGTCTAATTCTTATTTTAAAGTAACTGTTTGTTTTGGAGGTAACACACTTTCCCATGGGACTTCTTGTACATATAGACTTTAAGGCATAATTCACACGAAAATAATCATTTACTAACACACATCTCATTTCATACCTGTATAACTTTCTTTCTTCCAAAGAATGTATAAGAAGTTATTTTGAAAAAAGCCAGTAACAAGTACCTGTTTACTTCTATGGTATGGATACAAAACAATGCAAGTAAAAGAGTACTGTAAATATGTTCAAAACTGCCTTTTTTGTGTTTTGCGGGAGAAAGAAAATAATTACGGTTTGAACTAGTAGGTGAGTAAATGATGACAGAATCACTTAAATGTTTTAGAATGGCACACATAGACAAGATAGCACTAAAATGTCTTATGAAATAACTTGGCACATTTGTAACCTTTGTGTGACTTGGGATAAAAAAATTTACCCAAATTTAATGTTCAATATAAGGTGCAATTTGGCAAATTTTCATGAAGGCCTTGTTTAGTTAAGATAGTGATAATAATTTAGTTAGATAATGTTTTATTTTGTTACTATGATTTTATTACTGATCATCTTTTATTTTAATTTGACTGGCTTTTAATAGGAAACATTATATTATATTGTATTATATTATATTATATTGTATTATATTATATTATATTATAAATAACGTAGGTGTGGGTGCATGTTGCGTTTTGGTTGTAATGTAAAATTTAAAATAGTTATATTTACATACATGACATTTTTTGTACATGTTTTGTACAGTTGACAGAGATATGTGTGGCCACTAGAAATCCCACACTGAAGGTTTAAAGATTCACATGAAACCTGTTCTACTTTCCAGATGTCCCGTAAAGCATATTTCAAAGGTGAAGGCTACCTAGGTTCTACAGCTAAAATCTCACCATTCCAATCTTTCGAGGGAGGCCTAAACTTCAAAACACTACAGTCTAATGGACTCCTCTTCTACCACCAAGATGGGGTACAATCCTTTAAAATGTCTAATTTCCTAAGCTTTACCCCACTGGGATAGTCTTAAGCTTAGATATTTTCAAGGTTTTAACAGAGACAGCTGTTGACTGTTGTGGGATAGAAATAAATACTTGTTTGTGTATGTCCTCTGAAATAGGTGTGAATCATTGTTTTTCCCTCTTGATTAGGACATGGAACACACTAGAGTATTTTTCTTCAAAGCAATCTGTTTGTGTGGGCACTGTTTTTACTTCGATAAAAAGGGGGTTGGGTAAACATCTGTCTCATACCAAAGTGAAAATAGTGCATGGTTCTCTATCCTCCCTAGAAAGATGAGTTTTCTCTCTTACTGGAGAACGGAGCTGTGGTGCTCCAGTCTAAAGGAACCAGAGTCAGATCACAAAAGAAGAATTACAACGATGGACGAGCACATTTTCTAGTTGCCACTGTGACCAATCAGAAGTGGGTTGCTGACTTTAAATATACACAAAAATTCTGTAATGATTGTTGAATGATGAATGAAGATGATTACAAAAAAACTAAAAATGGATTGTTGTATGTATAGCTTTTGTTCAATTATTGTCTTTTGTTACTGTAGGTTAGAACTGGTTATAGATGACAAAGACAAGCAGGAGAAGAAGAAGCAGGCCGCCTCATCTGATACAGAAAATACTTCTAAAACCTTTTACTATGGAGGTTCTCCAACAAGCTCTATACAGAATTTTACTGGCTGTATAAGTTATGCTTACATTAGCAGGTAACACACTCATCCACACAGATTTATACCTCAAAACTATATTTCCAATAAATGCAAACTTAATTCACATCTGCATAGTAGATGTTACTAAAAATAACACCCATCAATGCACTCTGGGCAACCCTCCGAATGTCACCATGGTAAATATTACATTTTAAAAGTGCTTAAAAAACCTCTTATTCAAACACCAAAAAAGTAAATACAAAATACATAAAGAAAAAATCCAGATAAAGCTAGGGTGATCCCAAGGGCCAAGGCAGAACTGGCTGCTGAGTTGACTGAGCGGCGGAGCCAGAGCAACAGAGAATGATGGTTTGAGGAGTTTGAGGGAGCCAAAGAGTGGAGGCAGGGGGATGCCTGACCAGTAATGGAGCTGGTGTGATAATGGGCCATGGTGGAAAAGAAAGGGGCAAGGGGCAAGGTGGAGTCCAGGTCTCGGAGACTGAAGGTAGAGACATGGGTTCACCCAACCCTGAGGTAGCCAGTTGCCGGAGATAGTAGTTTATCCGACTTGCGTGCTGAGGTCGAGCTAATGTGTCTTCAGGTGCCTTTAAACAGACCTATCCCAACGAGGACTCCCACTCCCACCGGGCTGACCTCCAGCTCCCGGGAAGTGATGAGCTCAGTTGCTCATTTTTCCCTTGCATCGTAATTTGCGGCAGGTTCAGACTCTCCGTCTGCATTACGGTCATGCAGTGGAGTGGTGCTAGAGATGTCCTCAACGGTACTGTCGGATAAAAACATTGCATTTTTCTTCAACACTCAAAGCACTAAAGCAGCAAAATCCATTTTACATTTTTCTTTAATTAAAACACATATCCTGCTCTCTACCATTTCATCACTGGGGATCACAGGCAACTGCTCAGTTGGGGTATCCTGGAGAAGTGAGCTGTCCAAAGCTCTCCACTTGCTGAGCCATTTTGCCCTCTACAACATTAGAAGAAAAGGCCTTAACTTAAAGTGCATGCCACCCAATTGCTTGTTCAAGCCTCTGTACTCTCTAGGTTGGACAAATGACAGCCAACAAATAGTCCCGGCGAAAAGGTTACAAGATCTATCTCCTGCTCTTTCCCCTTTACTACCGACTGCTGGTGAACACTCCATTACATTACATTTATATTTATATTTATGCATTTGGCAGATGCTTTTATCAAAAGCTACTTACATTGCTTTATACTGTTTAATCAATCTTAGTATGTGCAATCTCTGCCAAGGTGATGGGTTTCCAGCATTAACAGCATTGCCAGTGTCATTCTCTAACCAGTTACATCTACAAAAGGCATAGAAGCTGAACATTGGCAGATCTATTCTGGGAGAGAGGAAAACGAAAAAACGCCCTCTCTTGAGGTCTTATTAACTACTAAGGGAAGAGTTGAGGAAACAAAAGACACAGAACTAAACCAAAACTCAACACAGCCACGACAGATACTACATGTTGTTGATACTTTAGCTGGTATAGGATCATAAGAAAAGTCTATGGTATCATTTCAACCCTAGTGTGAATGTTTTCCAGGCAAGACAGAGATATAGAACCAGAGGATTTTCAACGCTACAGTGAAAATGTGCAGGTGTCGCTACAGGACTGCCCAGTGGAGAGACCCCCTGCTGCTATGCACACTAAAGAGAGCAGTGACTCATCTAGACATAGAACAGGACACTCCCGCAAGGTGCCATAAACTTATATATAACTAAGGTCCACAGTATGTACAGTATATATCAATGTATGTTATGTTTGCTCTCTTTCTTTTAGGTTGGCAGGGATGAGTCTGGTCTACTACATGGCTTGCTGAGCAAACCCTTGGATGTTCCAAAGACTGAGATTGCTTCCTGTGACCTATCCTCCCACGCACCAGTAACAAACAATAGCCACCACTATGGTGGTTCCGCTCATAACCGTCATGAGTATACAGGTGTTGCTGAACTTATTGGTGATAGGTAAGTATTGTGCTTATGGTAGAAACCGAAATAGAATCTATGACCAGATTAAGACAGGTACAGAATAATTACATCAGTATTATGATTATTAAATATAGCCAAATTTATTGTTTGATCTTGAAGTAAGCTATAGCATTAAAGGGACCAAACACTGTTGATAATCATGTTAATAACTTTATTGTTTGACTCCTCAACTATACACACATTTATTATTTTTCTTTTGGCTGCGTCTTTCCTCCTGTTTGCAAAATATTTGGTCTCTTTTTCTCACTCTTAAGGGTCCACAACCTAGTCTATTCTGATTTGTCCAACGGACTAGTCTACTGTTGTTGGCCAATTCAGGTTTCAGTAGCTGTATTCCCAAGAGTAACGGGACAGACATTATGCAACTCCAGATACTTGCGTCATGTGTCGTCATAGTCTCATTACGGAAGTAACTGGATACCTACAATCCTGGCGTTTTCTGTACTACAAGATATCTGATTTCACTTACTTGCTTTGCTTTATCATAAACATTGGGATTTGAAGCTTTACAGATTTTTTATTGGGATTTAAAACACTGACACACACGCGCACGCACACATGCATGCACGCACGCACGCACGCACGCACACACACACACACACACAAAGCAACTGTAAAAAGAGGTGATGTTTGGAGTGATTTAGGACGAGTTCTTAAAATCTGTGCAGTCTAAAACTTAACAACAATACTATAAATAAATACTTGTCTCGCGTTCTGCATCATTGACAAATAATGTTGCCTTGTATGTCATTGTGTTGGCACTTCAGCCAAGTCAGTTTATTTTATGTAGCTTAATTCTCCAAAAAACCTGTTATGATGTACATATTTTTATAACTTTTAGTTCTGGTTCTTGATTGTAATTGGCTGTTCAGTGATCGGTCATTGTAAAAATCCTGAATTTTATTATCTATTCTCACCTCTTTTAGGTCAAATTTTTCTCTATTTCTGAAGACGCAATCTGCGTTTGGTCTCATCTTCTACCTAGCTGATCAGTCTGAAGAGAACTTCATGGCTCTGTTTCTTACACATGGCAAGCTGGTGTTCACTTTCAGCACAGGCCAAACACACGTCGAAATTAGAACCAAAGAGAAATACAGTGATGGAAATTGGCATAATGTAAGGAAGCTAATAAAACGTTTATTTATGATTGTAATAGTGTCATTTCTGTGCAGAATACCGTTCATAATTACAGTTTTGCCATTTTAAGAGTATCTGTGTTTTGTTTTCATAATTATCACTTGAGCACATTTAAAGTGTCTCTAAGCATTCATGCTGTTCACTGAAAACAGAAAATTGACACTTAGTTTTCATATGATAAATAAATTTTTGTTTGCTAATTTGACTTTCTCCCTATAGATAATCTTCATCAGAGAAGGAAATATGGGCAGGCTGTTAATTGATGGTCTGTTGGTATTAGAGGACAGTGCTCCAGGTAGAAATACATCGTTGAATGTTCAGGATCCTCTTTACATAGGTGGGGTCCCGCCTAAACAAGCTCTAAAAAACATTCAGGTATAGTAAACCAAAACAAAAAACAATTACAGTTTTTATTACAGAAACAACTGACCATAAGTAAGGCCTTCATCTGCTGTTTTCTTTTTAGAAGACATCCGTGTCTAGCTTTTCTGGCTGTTTACGGAATCTCCAGCTTAATGGCCACATGCTCAGAACTGCTTCCCAGAGTTTTGGGGTCATGCCCTGTTATGAGGGTCCCTATGAGCCAGGATCCTACTTTACTGAAGAGGGAGGATATGTACTTCTGGGTAAAATATTATCTATTTTATTATATCTTTAATTAACTTTTTATCTTTTATCCTCCTTAAATTTGTTTTAAGCTAAAAAAAATCTGTGAAAAGTGAGATAAGATATACCCCATACTACCACAACATTGATCTGATTGTTACAAAGACTGAGGACTCATGACGACTTAAACATGGTCATGGGAAATTCCCCACCCTTATGTGGAAGTTAGAGGCTTTGTTTAGCAGAGATTGGTTGACTTATGAACACATTAGAACTAAGGTTAACCCCAAATAGAGATATTCTTTGTAATGTACTTTCATATGTCTTTATATTAATAATCTTGTGTTAAGAACAAAATCCAAAAATGGTGTCTTGACATAACACATGCTATTCTTTTTCTTCAAACATGTAGATGACCTCTTTCATTTTGGTAGAAGATTTGAGCTGGTGATGGATGTGCGCCCTCGCAAGGCTACAGGGTTGCTATTGCACATGTTTGCTGGAGAGCGGGAATATCTGTCTATGTACATACATCAAGGCCAGGTCTGAGGATATTATCAAAGATTCATTTGACCATAATATAGAATTTTGTCGAACAATATGTAAAAAAGGGACAGACTAAGGTTTTCAAGCAGTTGCAAAGTTGAACTTTTTTTGCACAATACATCTGTAAATCTACGCTTCCGTATGTTGCATAACATGTGTCCAGTTTTGACTTCTTGACTTTGTGAGCATATTATTCTCCTGAATATGAGACCATTTCTTTTTCTTGAAAATACATTTGAAAAATTGGGTTGTCTTAAAATTGAGCAGTAGGTATTTGACGTGTCAATAATACAGGTTCAACAGTAAGTGGCACCAAATACATGTATAAAGGGTTTGATCAAGGAATCCACATTCCTGTAATTGCTAGCATTACGGGATTTTTGTTACATTTGATAAATAATCTTAATTTACAATGTATTTACAATCACATTTTCAGGTAAATTTGTTGCTGGTAAATCCATTAGAGATAAGATTTTGTCTTCAAAAGATTTTTTTCCAAAAGCTGCATCTTGAAAAGGGGAGAATGCTGTAATGGAAAATTGCTCACAGAAATCTTCAGCTGATTTAAATTTCAATCTTTACAAAATGTCTTATTATAGATGTATGATACATCCGCAGCACACTCCCACATACAATATGACACACACAGCACTTTAACTCCAAGTTTAACACTGGACAATACATACACACTGCCCTTTATACAACAGTCTACCTTCATCCTATGCATAACTTCTTACTGTATTAAGACTACGTCCACTCTGCTGCACATATTTTATGCATACCTTGTTTACATTATGCAGAACGTGCACACTCTGTGTTTAGTGTTTAATGTCTAGTGCTTAATGTATGTATGTATACACTGTGTTGAATGTTTCGACTGTATTTGTCCAATAGTACACCGTGTGTACTGATTATATGTATGTGCATATTGCACACTGTCCTATGTTGAAATCTGTACTATATGTTACATGTTACCTGTACTGCGTTTTTTCTGGAGCAAGCTCCCAAGAATTTCACTCACCAGGGCACATGTGCCCTGATGATGTGACAATAAAAGTGAATTGATAGATGTTTAAATATAGAAATGATTTACAGCTTACATAATAGAAATCGTTATTGTTTTTACTATTTTCATTTAACAGAAATAGTGAAGTTATTTGTGTGTTTTGTAGGTGCATGTTGTGGTGAATAATGGTATTCGTCAATTTTCCACATACATATCTCCCAGACAGGGAATCTGTGACGGAAACTGGCACAAGATTACAGGTAGACAATCATTCAATATATACATATATTTTTTACCAAAATCAATATCTAAAATGTTTATTCTTCACACCCTGTTCTTTGTAAATCAAACTTGCCTTGTGCTTAGCTATTATGTTTTGCTTTCCAGTGATTAAAGATGCTAACGTGGTGCAACTAGACGTGGACTCAGAAGTTAGTCATGTTATTGGCCCTTTCAGTAAAGCAGCAAAGGACACTGTCTCACCAGTTTTTATTGGCGGAGCCCCAGGTCAGTTAAAGATACACCCACCAGTATTGTCCTCATTTGGTTGGTTTCCTATGTCCAGTGACATTTTTAATAAAAATATTGCCTTTAAAATTGGCAATAAGTTACAAAAGCTAGTGAAAAAATAGTGCTGAATTTTGTTATTCTCTCACATTTCACTGCTTTTTATGACGCTAATAAATTTACTTTTCTTGTTTTCTCCAGACTCCATGGTGCCTCAAAACCTTTTAAGCAGAAGGGGCTACACAGGCTGTATAAGAAACCTGTCTGTGAATGAGTCTCCTGTGAGCTTTAGTAAGGCAGCCCTTGTCCACGGTGCAGTAGGTGTTGGCTCCTGCCCTGCTGCCTGAGCAACTTCCACTCTTGAGACACAGAAAAAATGAATAAAAGATGACACATTAATTCTACTGTATCTCTAACTCGCTTCTTCAGCTTCATTTAATGCAATTTTATCACAATGCATCATTTAACTAACCAATGTACTGAAAGCATGAGGACTACAGTCTTTATGTTGACTTGACTACAAAATGTGTTTCATCGACAGCAACGTTTAATATACTGTAAGTTGAAACCTTGAGGCTTTTAAAGTACTCACCAAGCCAATATGAGTGCAAGTCATACAGTATGTCAAGTCACATTTGTCCCAATTCTGTCTATCATATATCAACCACATTTGATACCTAAATTGCCACATCTTTATATGAAAACTTGATAATCTCTTTTATTCTTTAATAAAGCTCATGTTAATAAAGCTCTTTATGAAGTTATGTATGTAAGGAACTGCATGTAATGCATTTATATATACATATAAATTATCACATTGAAATGATTGAACTTTAACATGTACAACTGATCTTACAAAATATGCAAGTTGTAAAAAATAATTGATATGCAATATAAAAACATACAACGTGTATTCTTTTTAAAGAAAAAAACACAAAAGCTTACAAACAATATTTTACAGTCATTGTCTCAAAATTACAAAAGCAACATAAATTGTTTTTTTTATTTTTCAAATGTGTACTCCAAACAAATCACCACAGAATGCACACACAATTGTAATACATCTGTTACATTGGTTATTGTAAAGAAAAGCTTTGTATACCAGGGGCATCAAAGGGTCGCAACTTTCGTGGAGCACATCGATGAGAAAAACAACGGGCCGGTAGTCATTGCGGAGTCTCATACGTCATCAATCAGCGACCATGTATTAAACTGTCGGCGCGAAACGATTCGCCCACTGTTTCTATGACCACGACAAGAAACAGAGGATAACTACGTTTGTTACACTCTTAAAATCTTTAAAGATGACACAGTCCGTAGTAGTTCAAGGTATGACATTTTATAATTTATTGATTTATTTCATCGTTATGACTGCAGCTACAGTTCTTGTACTAAATCAACAGATAGATGTATTAAAACTGTTTTTGAAAAGGCTTATAACATGAATCAACATTTTGTTTGTAAACGCAGTTGGTCAGTGCGGGAATCAAGTGGGCTGCCGCTTCTGGGACCTTGCGCTGAGAGAACACTCTTACGTCAATCAAGTGATTTCTTGCACTTGTTAACATCATAGCACTGTCTTACACTAATACACTGTACATTTTGTTTATTTTGTGATTTTATATTCAGAAAAGTGGATCCAGAAATAAGTGTACTTACCTGCTTTTAGGTCAATTTCGGTTTCACAACCGAACTTTATAGGACGATAACCCATATCGTCCTATAAAGTTTATTTTCACCCGCTGTGCCTCACCTTCCTGCATAAAAGGCTTTAATTATTCTATTAATACAGGGACGTTGACAAGTTTTCTTGTGGTTGTTTCTGCAGAAGGGAGTATATGATGAGGCACTTAGCAGCTTCTTTAGAAACGATGATCCAAGGTAAGCTGCTTGTAAAATAGTCTATCACCACATGTGGCCTACTTTTACTTCTGCATAGGTCCTACGCCATAGCCTACACAGAGATGCGTACCCTACATCGCATCCTGTCAATGTAACGCAGGCTTACAGCAAATGCTGTGATTGATCTGCTTGAATCCCAAGGTAAAATATACCTTGCTATAGCGCCAGGTTTACTCTTAGGCATTTCCAAATAAATTCTCTAAAAACATTCAAAAACAAGTGTTGTAGGATGATGCAATAGCGATATGTTCTGCCAAATAATATTTCCCAAGGGAAGTGCTCTTTATATTATTAGCTGTTTTATAGAATTTAAATCTGTAATGATCATGCTAAAATAAACAGGTAGTCATGGTTTGGTGGTTAGAGAGCTGGACTTGGACGCAGAAGGTTGTGGGTTTGAATCCCAGTGCTAGCAGACAGTGACTGAAATGTCATTGAGATTCCTCATCCCGATTTGCCCTGCAGTGATAATTGGCAACTGCACAATACTTTTAAAACGTTTTGGATAAAAGTGTTTGCCAATGAATAAATATAATTGTAATACAGGGCTCTAGACTAACATTAAGAGGGGTGGCACCAGAGGTCGCGTTAGACCATCTCATTGTCCGTCATTTTGACGGAGAGGGTTGAAAAAATCTCATCATAACCCATTATTGCCCTTCATTTAATTTGCATATTTTCCAATAAATTTATTTTCCAATTTCATTCATTTTTAATCATGCACTTGCTAGATGAGCATATAGGCTAAATTATTCCTTTATTTATTTGACAAATCAACAAAAACTCCATCAAATTTATTCTTCGATCTGACCTGAGTGATGGTCTTTGTGTAAACACATCAAGAGAGATTGAGGCAGAGGTAACTGTCATGAAGTTCTGTGTCTGTGCCTCAGAAAGTCGAGAAAGTTTTCGCGACAGTTTTAGTTTTATTCGGGTGGCTGAAGCTGGATTATGTAGTCCGGAAACATTTCTCCTTTTTAAAAGTGAAGTGAAGTGATCAATAGTTTGTAAGATTCTCTGAATGGGAGATTTCATGATCCTGCAGAACGCGCTCGTTCTGTAGTGCTCACTCACACACTGCAATACTTCCTCTTTATTTACCATTTTAACAATATCACAACTATTTGCAACGATACGCAGCGCTGACAAAGTGGAGACAATACAAGATAATTGATAATTAATAAGGACAATCGCCATCAGTTACAAATTACAAAAAAACAATCAATGCAAATGAATTTCAAATAATTGTCAATGATTAAGTTAATTATGTTTATTGGTTACACATAAACTCTCTTTAAACACTGCAAAATATGTGAAGTTAAGGGTTGGATCAGGAAAATTGCTACCAGGATGGGGTGTCCATAAAATACAATAATTCCAGATAATCAAATATATTCTATAGTCAGAATTTATGTTGGCACAAACCAGATTTGCATGGTATAATATATGAACCACACATCAACTCTGGTTTAAGGAGAAAATAAACCCTGCTCATAGTAAGCTGCATGCTCACCAAACAAAGAGCTATTAATGGACCATTTAAAGCATCTGTGGAGAACTTGTTATGCTATGTAATAGGAATTCTCAACACTTACCATAGTAAAAGCACATATTTAACAACTAAATTATTGTATGCTATTTTATTTGTAGTGAATGACACCATTAAGATCCGTGAGTCCAATAATATGACTTTTGTTTAAAGCACTAAATTATCAATAAAATATTAAAGAGCTTTTATCAATAGCAACTCATTTATTCATTATATTGGCTTAAGTTTTCCAGTATACTGCAGATATTTAGATTTAAAAAATTGTCATATCAGCAAGGAAAACCGATGCAAAATGCCATTTGGTCACAATCTAGAGTCATTGGGAGGTGGGTATGATTCTAGCAAGGACCTTTCTGATGGGTCAAATTTGCTCAACCTTTAACACACAAATGCTTGTCACATAAATTAAAATTCCTTGATTGCCAGTCACTGCGATACAGATATTGCATATTTTAATATCTGGATGAAGATTTTTATTCGATATATCGTGCAGCCCTATTAGTCACAATACAAAATTAAATGCTTTTTCTTTTGCCCGTGTTGTGGTAACATGCAAGACAGTCACCACAGAAACCGACCTAAAGAAAGAAAACCAAAATGTTGCACATGGCATAGAGACTACGGTGTAGGTCCTATGCACCAGTAAAAATTTGTTAAGCATACTCTCTCTAGAATTGTAAGCATAGGTGCATTTCCAATGTGATAGAGAATCTAAAACTAAAAATCTGGAAATTACATTGCATGATTTTTTAACAATTTATTTGTAGATTACTGTGTCAAATAAGTATTTGATCACTTGCTTATCAGCCAGATTTCTGTACCTCTAATACCTCTAATTTTGCTTTAAGTATTCCAGCTACACTCTGCTCACTGGTTATTTTCCTGCTGTTTTGCAGGAGAGCTGATCAAGCAAACTGTATAGGTGGGAGAATTACCTCTCTGAAAGCCAGGGTAAGCATATTTGGGTGTACAGTAAGGGCCTGGGCCTGTTGCACCAGCTGACTTTATGCTCGGATTTAAGACTAGGCTAGACTTAAATGAGCCTTAAGGCATGATTAGAATTTATAACTGTTGCATCATCTCCGCATAGTGCTACTTCCAATACTAAATCTTACGCTGAGTCAAGGATAGGTTTAAAAGGAAAAGCAATGACTTGTTTCAATAGTGATAATAAACTTTGTAAATATGAACAAAATAAAACAATGGTGCGCCTGATGTACAGGCTTTACAATGAGTGGTCTGTCAGACGTGAAAGTATAATGAGACCGCAACAATCCTTTAGATATACAGTGAAGTCAATAAGTATTTGATCACCCTGTGATTTTGCAAGTTCTCCTACTTAGAAATCAAGAAGTGCTCTAGAATTGTAAGCATTGGTGCATTTCCACTGGGAGAGAAAGAATCTAAAAAGAAAAATCAGGAAAATTAAATTGTAGATTGTATCAAAGTAAGTATTTGATCACTTGCTTAACAGCCAGATTTCTGTACCTCTATTACCTCTTAATTAGTAACACCTGTTTGAGGTCATTAGCTGTCATAAAGCCACCTGTGCACCCCACAATCAGTCAAAAGTGTAAGTTGCAACATGGCCAAAGCCAAAGAGCTGTTAAAAGACAAAAGAGACAAAAATTGTAGACCTTCACAAAGCTAAAAAGGGCTCCTGGGCAGTTGTCAAGTAGCTTGGTGAAAAAGAAAAACTGCTGGGGCAGAAAATGGAAGAGGTTAATGATGACTGTTGATTTCCCTCAGAGAAAATCTCTCCTCGTGAGGTATCAGTGATGCTAAGAATGGTGAAGAATCAGCACAGAACTAAACAGGGGGAGTTGGTCAATGCCGTGAAGACTGCTGGGACCACCGTTTTGAAGCCTACTATCAGAAATAATGATTAAAAAAGTCATGCATTGCACGGAAGGTTCCCCTGCTTAAGTCAGCCCATGTCAAGCCTGTATTAAATTTGCCAGGGACCAGAGGAGTCATGGGAGAAAGTCCTGTGATCAAAAGAGACCAAATTAGAACTTAACTTCACCTGGTAAAGAAGTTCTTTTTAGTTTATGTCTCTCACAGTGGAAATGCACCATTGTGTAAAATTCTAGACCCCTCCATGATTTCTAAGTGGGAGTACTTGCCAAATCACAGGGTAATCAAATTCTTACTGACGTCACTGTATATGGAGACAGAGAACTTAATGAAAGGTTTCATCAGCACGGATGAACTTTTGGAATTAATTAACAAGGTATCAGTGCAGTTACAGCATGTTACAGACAGGAAAGGAGTACTTTCCCCAAAACTGCTTTAGGTGCTCATTCAGGCGCTATCTAAGAATGAGTACCTTTTTGTAAAAAGAAACTGCTATCACTCCATCAATGTGCAGGTTGTGTGTGATGCAAACATGGAATAAATATATGTGGCAATGCGGGGGTATGGGACTGCACATGATGTACACATCTTGAGGGAAAGAGCGCTGTCAAAATTATGTGATGAAGGACTGGTTTCTTGCATAAAGCTGAGCAACAGTGTTTCTTGTTCACTGTCTGAGTAATTAAATCTTCTTCCTATTGGTTCAACCGTCAGTCTTGTTTGTTTATTTATTTGGGCTAATTCAAACAGTAATCAAAGTTATGCAAATGGTGTCGTGTCAGCGCATCTGTTTACGCTAAAGCTTAGCAGTGCCTAACAAAATTTTGTGATGGTGCAACAGGTTTAAATATTCATTGGAAAGCATGACGTAACTAAGTCCAATGTGGGGCTTTATCTCAACATTTTTTCATCTAGCTGGTGCAATTGGCCACAGGGGTGGGCAACTGGTCATCAACAAGCCGAATACGGCCCGTATTGGTAATGATGGGTTTCAATTTAAAGAAATTTACACCACAGCACACAAAGATCCAATATGAATGATTTTCTGTTGATTGATCAATGATTCACTGTTGTTGCAAAAAATAGGTTTGAATAAGGTAAAATTCATGGTCAGCAAAACCTTTTCACTAAATGCGGCATGGTTCAAGAATCGTTACTAAAGTCTTATGCTGTTACTATTAAAATGAAACAAATGTTTTATAGATTAAATATATGTACAAAACTCATTCCAAAAAAGTTGGGACACTGTACAAATTGTAAATTTAAAAAAAATGCAGTATTTTATAAATCTCATAAACTTATATTTATTCACAATAGAACACAGATTATATATATCAAATGTTGAAAATGAGACATTCAGACATTCAAACGCATATGACATTCTTTCGAGATAAAGTACAGTATTATTGAAATAGATAACCAATTAACTTACTGTCTTCTACAGTATATCTAAACATGATCCAGAAGTGCAGGCATTTTTTCTGGGCCAAGGCAAATTTAAAATAGACTGTGGCAAAGGGTAAAACATTTCTGTGGTCGGACGAATCAAAATTTGAAGTTATTTTTGGAAATCTGAGACACCATGTCATCTGTCCCAAAGAGGACAAGGACAACCCAAGTTGATATCAGCACCCAGTTAACAAGCCACCATCTCTGATGGTATGGTGTTATATGAGTGCTTCATGCATGGGCAGCTTACACATCTTGAAAGGCACCATCAATGCTGAAAGGTATTTTCAAGTTCTATAGCAACATATGCTCCCATCCAGACATCGTCTCTTTCAGGGAAGACCTTGCATTTTCCAACATGACATTGCCAGACAACACACTGCATCAAATATAACATCATAGCTTAGTAGAGAAGGATCTGGCTACTGAAATGGCCCGTCTGCAGTCTAGTCCAGATCTTTCACTCATAGAAAATATTTGGCGCATCATAAAGAGGAATATGCGACAAAGAAGACCTAAGACAGTTGAGCAACTAGAAGCCTGTATTAGACAAGAATGGGACATTCCTATTCCTACACTTGAGCAACTTCTGTGTCCCTAGAGGTTTGCAGACTGTTAGAAAAAGTAGAGAGGATACCACACAGTCGTAAAAATGGCCTTGTCCCAACTTTTACAATTTTAAATAAACGTATTTTTCCCTTAAAATTATACATTTTCTCAGTTTAAACATTTGATAGGTCATCCATATTGTATTCTGAATAAAATATTGAAATTTGAAGCTTCCACATAGTGGTATTCTGTTTTATTCACAATATGTGGGTTTGTATTTCACTATCAATGTCTACTTGAGAAAATAGGTAAATTTGTCATATAGGCGTGTTTATTTTTCTTTCTAAATTGTGCATAAGATACATGGACACAGGACACCATTTCTAAGAATCTTTAGATTTTGAAATAAAATCGTCCATTACAACATGTAGTGGTCATGAAGCTTAGACTTACATGGATTTTGTCTTACATGGATAAAATCATGTGTAGCTATGAGCAAAAATTGTAATTAAGTATAATATTCATTCATTATTTACTTTAAATTAAACTACAAAAATAGAAGAATACACTGACGAACTTGATGTATGAATTAGAATGATTATAAATAAAACAAAATAAATTCAAATATCTTCAGATTTTTTCCTTACTATTGTGCTAACATTTTATTTTTTATGAAATTGTCTACAAAAGGACAAGACAATTTAGATTAAACAAAGAAATAAATCCTTTTCCAACAAAAACTCTCCTCCATCTTGAACTGTCAGTCAGTTTCCTTCGTAAAAAGTAAATTGTAAAACATGTCTCTAAAATGAATAGACTAATCTGGTTTCCTGATATGAAGGAAAAAAAATCCTGGCCCTAATCATTATATATCTTGCCATCCCTGGCAGTGTTTTCCCTAGGTTTATAGCGTTTGTTTCTCTTTATATAATATTATCTTTAATTGTTAATCGAAAAGGCTTTTATGAGCATACATTCCCCTATTTGTAAAATACATTAATGTCTTTCTTAAATCTGATTTTTTTTAGTACTGCTTAAAGCACAAGTTTTATGTACATACAAACCACATATGTAATTTATGCACCCAAAACTTTAATTTCTGCTCAACAAATACGAACATAAACCTAGATACACACTCACATGCTCATCTCATGTTTACCTGTCAGTCTCACTGCTCACTTCAGTTATATGTGGATGTTATTATAATGATATAAATAAACGTGCCCATATAAAAAAAGTGTGCGGCTGTTATGCGCAGGAGAGCGAGTGTTACCATCTTTATCACCCTGGAAGCGTTTAAACGCGCCATATATTCTATCTGTTCTTCAAGTGCTTGACGTGACTAACATTATCGAGGTCTTTAGCTGTGCGCATATCTTTAATACCGCCTTTAGTGCCCCCTGATATATTGGTAGGGGAAACACTGCCTGGTATAGACTATGGTTTCTCAGATCTGGTCCTGAAGGGCCACTGCTTAAATCCTGATCATACTTACCAATTTGTGATTTTCTGAAATAGTTTTTGTTGTGAATTGTTAAACTTGCTAAAATGGCGAATCCATGCACACGGCAACCGTATCATACAATTGCCTTTAGAAGGTTTTCCCCATCACGATTGTGATGTGAGGTCTCTCCTGGAGTTTTTAAAGCATTTTTTTATTTAAATGCCTGTTTCCATTTTCAGAATTTCTTAAATCCAACAGTACATATTCCTTGAAATGAAAACTCAAATACGGTAATACGATAACTATTTTTTGTTTCATAAAGAGACATCAATTTTCCGTTTGTTTGGTATAATTGCTGGGTGGTTCAGTAAAATTTAAACAAATTATTTAGTATCTAAGTAACAAAATAGGAGCATTGCTACATCCTTTACCCACAATATTACATCCTTAACACTGGTATTGCCTTAAATGTTAAACATTAAACAATAAATTAATAAGCATTTTATATTTGGAATGACAATAAATATTGGCTTTTTATGAACTAAAAATAACACTTTTAACAAAACTCATGATCTTGGGAAAAAAAGGCCTGTCAATGTCAATGCATTTATTACTTGTATGTCTGTGTCTTCAGGCCGTGCTAGTGGATATGGAGGAAGGAGTCCTGGGAGAGATTCTGCAGGGGCCGTTGCGTCAGCTCTTCAGCAGCACACAGCTCATCAGTGATGTCTCCGGCTCAGGAAATAACTGGTGAGACTTACTTTATATCTATATAGAGCACACCTGGCAATAAAGCCCATTTTGTTTCTAATTCTGATTTTCAGGGCAGTTGGCCACCACACATATGGCTCAGCATACAGAGAGCAGATTGTAGAGCAGGTCCGCAGGGCTGCTGAGCACTGTGATTGCCTTCAGTGCTTCTTTCTCATTCACTCCATGGGAGGAGGTGAGGTTCCGTCATGCACTCAAATTATCTCAGTCATGTTTGCTATCTTTCTGCCAGGTATTTTAAAGTACATCTGTTTGTTTAGGGACAGGTTCAGGTTTAGGCACATATGTGTTAAAGATTCTAGAAGAGGAGTTTCCGGAGGTCTATCGGATAGTGACCTCTGTGTATCCAACAGCTGAAGATGACGTCATCACCTCTCCTTACAACTGTGTCCTGGCAATGAAAGAACTCACTGAGCATGCAGACTGTGTCTTGCCTGTTGATAATCAAGTATGCCAACATTTAGCCCATTTAGGACCACAACCCTTTTAAATGTAATGGACTGAAAAGAGCTTTTGTTAGAATTGGTCACAAAGGTTAGCAGAAGATGATTGCAGGCTTTTTTACGTGGTTGGTTTCAATGTTCTTATTACCAAGCAAGTAACTGTATATACTACCAGCATCTAAGAAATATTACAGTGCTTTAAAAAGTAAGCTATAACTTAAATAAATTGAGTGCTGTTTTTAATAATATATAAACAGATGACTCCATCAGGTATTTACATATCATTTTTGTGTTTCTTTCTTAGTCTTTAGTGGATATTGTTGGTAAGATACAGTATATGTCACACACTGGTAAACCGGGCTCCGTCATCAAGAAGAATTGTTCCATCATCTCTGGACAGGGAGGGTCTGTGAAGGATGAGAAGCCTTTTGATGCCATGAACAACATTGTTGCCAACCTTCTTCTAAATATTACCAGGTAGTAAACAATTAAAACAAAGGTTCCTTAACCTGCCCTAGCACCTAGTTCTGCACATGTTGTATGTAGGTAGTTGATTAATAAATTGTGTATCATATGGTGTGACAGCAACATTTGGTAAATAATAATAATATTAATAAACCATTGTTTAACTTTTATTGCAACATATAATAACAGAAAGGTTTATCTTTATTCTAATCATGTCACTGGCAATGTCTCGCTAATTTGAAGAGTAGCATGTTAAACATGAAATCAAATCATAATTCTCTAGGTCTTCAATCATGTGATATTGTGTAATGACATAATTTAGATTAAAAGATTATCCATTTTGATTACAAACTCTACAGTTCTGCACGATTTGAGGGCTCTCTCAACATGGACCTGAATGAGATAGCCATGAACTTGGTACCATTCCCACGTTTACATTACCTGGTGTCTAGTCTTTCTCCTCTCTACACACTTGCAGATGTTAATGTACCTCCACGCAGGTCAGTCACGATATATTTGCATTTAATTTCCTTAAGAACATTTTAACCCGTATTATAAAACACTTAAATTAAACAAACATGTAAACAAACCCGATTTCAAAAATGTTGGGACACTGTACAAATTGTAAATAAAAATAGAATGCAATAATTTAGCAATCTCATAAACTTATATTTTATTCAAAATAGAATATAAATAACATATCAAATGTTGGAAGTGAGACTTTTTGAAATGGCATGCAAAATATTGGCTCATTTTGATTTCATGAGAGCTACACTTTCCCAAAAATTTAAGACAGATAGCAATAAGATGCTCGAAAAGTTAAATGTACATAACAGAAACAGCTTCAGGACAAATTTGCACCTCATTAAGTCTTGCATTGTGTTGCATGAGTGCGTGTGGCACGGGCAGCTTACACTTCAGGAAAGGCACATCAATGCTGAAAGGTATATCCAAGTTCTAGAACAGCATATGCTCCCATCCAGACATCATCTCTATCAGGGAAGACCTTGCATCTTCCAACATGATAATGCCAGACCACACACTGCATGAGTTAACATATCATGGCTAGGTAGAAGAAGGATCCAGGGACTGAAGTGGCCAGCCTGCATTCCAGAATGGCCTTGTTCTAACGTTTTTGAGATGTGTTGATGCCATGAAATATAAAATCAACTTGTTTTTCCCTTAAAATGAATTTTCATTGAAATGTTCTCAGTTTAAACATTTGATATGTCATCTATGTTATATTCTGAATAAAATATTTAAATTTTAAACTTCCACATCGTTGCAGTTTTTTTTTTCACACCTTGCGCAGGTTCCCAACTTTTTTGGAATCGGGTTTAAATTGGGTTGAGCATTATTGCTAGGTGTCCTGACACACAAAATAAATGTGACTTGGTGACAGAAGCTTCCAGTACACATACAATGTGCATAGGTAATAAAAAAAGTCAAAAATAATACATCCGTAATACACCCTTTGGTAGAAATGTGGGATGACAGAAGAGTTGCAGATGAAATAAGATATGTACAGAAGTACTATAAAAATAAAAGTTATGATGTGCTATATGCAAATAGTGTAAGGGAAAGTGGTGGAGCATTTAAAGCATTAAGAGACCTTACACAGCTCCAGTGATTTGTTGAAGATCTGTGAGAAAATGAAGGCCAGCTGGTCAGCGCAGGTTTTCAGACAGGCTCGTGAAACACCATCTGGGCCTGGTGCTTTGCTTCTCTTTTTTATTTCCTAAAGATCTGACGAAAATTATCCTCAATGATCTTAAGTGCAGGAAGTGAGGAGTGGGGGATGTCTTGAGGTGATGATGGCGGTATAGAGAGAGGGTCAGGGCAGGTTTGATGTGTCTGGCCGGGGGTGTCGAATACACAGAGCTTATTCAAGTTGTTCTGTAGGTAGTTTCTACAGGGCCCTCCTAGTCTAATCGTACGCTTAGAACGGCAAGAACATCACAAGACGATTTTTCTTGTAAAACAATGCAGAGATTCGTATATTCGTATCCTGTGCCGCGAATGATGTGGCCCATTTGACACGAATGGAGTGATGATGAAAATTTAAACTTAAGCAGGACTTTGTGCCGTGTTAACCAATAAGGAGCCGTTCTAGCTAAAACAAACATAAAGGAGAAACTCATCATGGTTGTGTATGCAAGCATGGAGCTGTATGACTCCATATGATAAATTTATAGAGACAGGAATAAAAGGGATCTTGCTTGGATGAGAAGGTCGGACAATCTGGTAAATTTAAAAACTGCTAGGCAATCCCTAAAGCTGGTAGATTGACCTTTATCGCAATATTTTCCCTCCTACAAGTTAATGTGTTTGTCTGGCAGAAGCCCCTCCCCCAAGTGTCGCGATTGTTTTGTAGTTAATTGGACGCGTATTACACACAATTGAAGCAAATTTGATGAGCAAATGAAGCAAGCCAACTCAAATGTTCAAGCATCCAACTACATGAGAGTAGCATGTCAATCCTCGCCTGGTATAAACGACAAATAAGGAAAGAGGGTTTAGTGGGTTAATTGTGTTTTGATGCCAATAGCGCATTGCACTTGCAACATTCCCATCCCAAGAGTCTTTTGCCAGTCCTTGTCACACCTCCCTTGTCCCTTTTCAAAATGCTTTCCTGTTTCCTCTAAAAAACTTGATATAAAACACTAAAAAACACTTCTTTGAATTAAGCCAGATATCATGCAGTAACCTGTTGCTGACCACTGGTTTATGGCATGCATAAAGTAAGGTGATGAAGGAATACATATGTCCTAAATAATAAAGTGACATGTCCCAGATTATTTAATTAAGACCGTTTTTTGCACAATAACAGTTAAGGATGTTGTTTGGATCCTCTTGGTTTAATACTACATTCATCCGTTTTTAGAAAACGTCTCAGGGAACTCAAGGGTTTAATTTTGACCACTTGGTATTTTTCACTGTAGGCTGAATCAGATGTTCTCAGATGCATTCAGTAAGGAACATCAGCTGATCAGAGCTGACCCTAAACACAACCTTTATCTGGCTTGTGCTCTAATGCTGCGTGGTAATGTTCAGCTGTCTGATCTGCGGAGGAACATCGACCGGTTTGTCACTTTTTTGTCTTCTATCATCTTTTTTTCATTTTTAAATTAGATGTTTCTTCTTATTGTTTTTATTGGGACTCCCTTTAATACCTCCTTTTAATACCTCAAATACCTTTTCTTAGTCTAAAGCCCACTCTGCCTTTCGTCCCATGGAATCAAGAGGGATGGAAGACTAGCCTGTGCTCTGTCCCTCCAGTGGGTCACACACACTCTCTATTAGCATTGGCCAACAACACTTGTGTCAAGTTTGCCTTTAGTCAGCTAAGGGAGAGTTTTGTGAAGCTCTACCGAAGAAAGGTACATTATGTTCCAAAGCTATTGAAAATATATATCCATACATGTAGACTAATTGCCAGATTAATGTTGATGGCATTTGTTTTACCCCTCCTAGGCTCACCTGCATCACTATCTAGCAGTGGATGGCATGGAGTCAGCTGGATTTAGTGAAGCACTGTCATGTCTCTCCGATCTTATACAGGACTACACACACCTGGAAAGTCCTCTCATGCCCAATGCCCCTAGACTCTCTATCTTCACATGACTGAGTCTCTGTGCATATGTGTGTGTGCTAGATATACATATAAACTTGTGTATATTAATATTTTATTTATGAATCACATGTACTTAATCAGTGTTTTCCTGGTGTTAAATGTCTCTGCACTTGTCAGATAAACTTTTGTTTCCTGGCTAGATGGCAAGAGACTTTTAAGTAATGCATTGCTTGAGTACAAGACGATGATAATAAATGCAGTCCCAGCGATCAATTGAAAATTAATACTTTACTAAAAAATGGGTCGCTTTATATGGAACTTAATAGTAAATCTTTATTTGTAATTTTCACATTCATCTTAAGAAAGGGAATATTTTTGTCACTGTTGTTTACAAAGAAAATCCTGTTGTGACTAACTTTTACCAAAAATGTTTTGATTTAACTTCTTTGAATTTAGTAAATTGGAAGAGCACCCCAGAAGAGTGTTGTTTGTTTGAAAATTAGCAGTGGCTTTATTTTATAGTTTGTTTAGACAGATAGCAAATTGGTGTGCAAACTATGTCACAGAGAAAACTATGTAATCTATGCCCTGTGATATGTTATAGTAAAGTGTAGATAGAAAAGATGGATTAATTTTAATTATTCTTCCATTCTCCAAGCTACCTCTGCCCATTGCATGAATGTGGCTTAAAATGGTATTAAAAAACATGTCAGAAAGGAACATGATTCATGCATTTAAATAATTTATTTGGTTATAAACTGAACCATTTTTCTCTGTAGCACTTAAGGTAGCACACTTGAAAAAAAGAAACCTTCCTTTTCAAATTAGATCTTATTTAGCAAGCAATATATCACATTTGTGATGTTTGAAAACTGTAACACACCATTAGGTTGTGGTGGATCAGAGCACTTTCTATGACCAACAAATCTGTAAATCCAACAATTACATTGCTGTAAGTGTAAAAGCAGTTCAATTTCTTAGCCAAAAACATGCATTTTCCACAATTTTGGTTAAAAATATACATCAATTGATTTCATCACATTACAGTTGTTAAAATATATTAAAACTTATTCTTTTTTACTTCTCAAATAAAGAAGTACAGACTAACAGTAAAGTGACTATATATTGATGAGCTGTTAAAAATTCAACCATGTAAACCTTAATATTACCATCAAGCTTCCCTGGAATTCCCACATTTAATTGCTGTGTAATGCAAATAACTTGAGATTTTTCTCCATTAAAACCTGAAGTTGTGTTTATACTTTTTGCCATTTAAATACACTGTCAATTTACCCTTAAGGAGTAAACATAAAAAAATAAACATTTCGAATATGTAAACATAGGCCATGTCTTCCATCCTGTGCATAGAGGTTAACAAATTAACAAATTGAAGAAAACCTCAGGTAAAACGTTAGAAAGCCAAATTTTTGCCTTCCTGTAAGCAATAGAACAGACGTTCTATATAAGATGAAGTTCTGAAAACATGTCGTTAGGATCATTACACTTCCGCTGACACACACAGGATATGATCCACTGCATCTTCCATACTACACTGGTTCCTCCTTTGCAGTGGAACTCTATGTTCACTATTTTGGATTTATTAGGAATGCAACAGCGTTTATCTTTGCAGATGCCACAGTACATTGGCCGGTAGCTCTTAACACTAGTACAGCCAGACAGAATCAGCTTCTCAGCTTTACTCGCCTGGAATTTAGGTCTGCAGGTCTTTCCATTTGGCATCTGTATATAGAAGAGAGAATTAATGCTAATGGCACTTTCCAAAGATACATCATAAAACAAGGCATAAAAATAATTCTAAAACCAATAAAATTTCATGATAGATGTTTTACATTTAACTGGGCTTATTTGTAGAAAATTATAGAAAATCTCATTTGTACAGTCTGTTTTGAAACCAGTCTATGACCACTGTTTTGCCTTTTTATAATAATCAAACAGTATGCATTAGTGCAATTGGAATAGTACAATAACATATAAATGTATAAAAGATATTGTTACCCTGAACGGAAAACTCTTATAATAAATTCTTTAATAATTAGTGTCATTGAATGCCAGTATTACTTTCCCATGCAAAACACAGAATATGATATTTTGAAGAGTTTTGGGCAACCAAAAATAGCTAGCACTATTTTAAGCCTGGATGAGATGGGATTTTTATGATTTGATTATTGTTCCTCCAATTGTTATGGCATTCATTTAATTTTGGGGTGATCTGTTGATTGAATAATGCTTAAAAATGTAACAAAGCTAAATACATTCCAAATATTTTGCTTCATACAAGTAAGTCTTGCTTTTTTAGCTTAAAGCTGCCAATGATAAACCTTTGATTAAGTATCATAAAATGATGGATGTCTTACCTTCAGCTCTTTCAAAGCTTTCTTCTCGCATGGTCTAAGGAGACAAAGTCTGCGCTCTTTTCTCATCTCGCACTTGCTGTTGTCATTGTTGACCCGTACAGAAATGCCAATGTCGCAGGTGCGTGAACAGGCTGACCAAGGTGTAGTCTGCACTAAGCAGTTCTTCTTCCAGGCTAAAGGAGTATCCCTGTAAGCTTTCAGTGTTACAGTCACACAGCACTGTCATCTCACAGTTTACACATAAATACCCAGTCTTACATCTTGCCCTTGATTCTAAGACAATCCCAGAGGTGAAAATTGACTACAGCACTGTAGCATTGAAATTACAACTACGGTCAATTGAAGATTTTTGTTTGTTAGATTAAAAAAAAAACAGCACAACTGTATTAAATGAGACCCTTGTGTAAATGGAATGTATTTTGTAGTGTATATTAATTTATCTTTACAGGCTCATTGGAAATACATAACCTACATTTCCACATAACCTTAAAAACGTAGCTCCAAGCATCACTGCATCTTTCAGATTACTTGTTGTGGTAGTGGTGCCCTTCTGAAGCGGCTTCTCCATTCTGAAGTGGATTTTACGTGAAATAGGCCTCAAACAGGGGTGAGTCTATGTTTACGCTCATGAAAGAGTCCCTCCTCTTCCATCAGGTTGTGTGCACACACAAGGATTTAAGGGGCTTGAGGCAAAATATCAATAAAAGTTATAAAAAAAGACTAATAAGGTCATTAATATACTGCATGAATTATAGACCCCAAAGTTTGAAGTGTTATGGCAGATTTAATTACTATTAATGTCAACTTGTCAGGACAACAAACTGACCCAACCCTAACATTATTAATATGCCTATTATTTTAAATTAGTGAATGGATACCAACTTATTAGGACAATAAACCCACACATCAACACCCTAACCTTAACCTGTATCATAAATTATTATATTACTGTAATCTAGCATGTGGTAAGTTGATATATTTTATATTTAACTATTTTAATTATATCTTATTATTTCTTCAGTTAGTGAGTTAAACTCAAGATTTTTGTATTGGCTTTCAGTATAGACCTGGCTTACAATTTTTGGTTCCCAGAACATAATTTTAAATGTTTGTTTTTGGTTATCCAGGAAAGATATTTTTTGAGAAATAGAACCTTATTTTCTATTAGTTTCTATGTTTATATTTGAGTAACAATCTCCAAGGCATTGATATTTCAACATAGCCAGGGACCTGTCTATCGACCCAACGCTACGTGTCTGTTGCATAGAGCATCCCACCCGTGCAGAAAAGCATCCGTCTTAAGCACTCCTGCCCGTAGGAAGGCCGCTGACGACCATGGGGCTAGGATGCGGTGGCACAGAGGTGTGACGGAACCTGACTCTGTAGCCAGTGCTGTAGTGGTCTCATATGCATCAACCCGAGGGGAATTACTCCGGCCGAGGATGCCATATGTCCCAGGAGCCTCTGAAAGAGTTTCAGTGAGACCGCTGTGTGCCTGAACTGATCCAGGCATCTGATACACTCGCCCCTCAAACACGAACCTGAGGAAGGGTCAGTGTCGAGGAAGGATCAAGATGTGGATGTATGCGTTCTTCAGGTCGATTGCCAAGAACCAAGCCTGATGGTTGACAGAAGCCAGCAGGCGCCTCTGCATGAGCTTCCTGACAGCAGCCTGTGAAGGTATTTGTTTAAGATCTAATGTGGGTTGCATGCCTCTGCTCTTCTTGGGTACAGTGGAGTACCGGCTGTAGAAGCATGAGGACATCTGAGCTGGGGGGACAGTTTCGATCGCACCTTTCACCAGAAAGGTGGCCACCTCCACCTGAAAATGGAGGACTCCTTGCCTCACACCGAGGTAATGAGTATCCCTCGAAACTTGGGGGGTGGTCTTGTGAACTTGATGCGTGGCTGAGATGGACGTTCCCTTCTAGCCATCGAGACGGAGTACACAGCTGTTTCCAGGCTAGTAACTTGCCCACCAGAGCACTAGAGCAACAATCTGCTTCACCACACCCGCAATGGGTGGTTCTGTGGCTGCCAGAGTCACCATCAAGCCAGGGACAAGGCCCTGGGGTAATGTATGACTTTGACATTCCTGCCTGTTGTTGCCCGTCACATGACAGCCCGTCGTGCCGCAGCAGCAACAGGCATGCTGATCGAGGCGTTGACGCCATCCCAACCATGTGGAGTTGGAATGTCCTGGGTCGGGATGGATATTGTCCATGGGTGGGTCCCATCAGGCGCGCTTCCACTGCAATTTCCGTGGCGGGCGTTGATGAGACGTGGCGACCTTTGTCCGTGGGGCCAGACACTTACGGGTTGCTGCCTTTGCAGGGGGTGTGGACTCCGGCGCTGCGGGAGCCTGGGGCTGCCTGGGAGCTGATGGGAGGGATCGCGGTGGCCTGTAGGCGGCTAACTTTTTTCGTTTCAATTACAAAACAAACAAACAAAGCTAAACAGCGTTGCCCTTCCCGTAATAAGTTACAGAAACTGTTTAACACATCAACTTAAAGAATAAAATGCTGTTACTGGTTGTGTTACATTAAAAATAGAGGAAACTTCTCCATATTTAAACAATAATGCTTGTGTAAATCCAGCATTAAACTGTTTGAGATTGAGGAAGCTGTCCTCAGTAAAATGTGCTGCACATAGTTTTATGTGTGGATTGTTGTTTTCGGAACCAAGTTAAAAATAATTTTGTAATAATTGATCACCAAGTACAGCGTCCATTGAAAAGCCAAACGAAAGAGAGGACTCTGGGATGAAAATAACAGTTTCTGCTGGTATGACGTCAGCTATTCAGGAACTAGAGGGGTGTAGTCCAAACCAGCTCTAACTCTAACAACAACATCATACACTAATTTAATATAGAAACATGGAATTGTGTCGACTAGGATCTTAAACCCAAAAATGTATACTTTGTTATCATTTATTTGCCCTCTTGTCATTTCAATCCTCTGCAACATTCTTTCTTCCTCAGAACCTAATAAAACAACACTTTAAAGAAAGTTGGCAACCAAACCCATTAATTTCTATTGTTTGCCAGTTACTAGCATTTTCACAATATATTAAATTGTATTCTGTGGAAGAATAGATGTCGTGCTGGTTTGAAATGACAAGATTTTCATTTTGGGGTAAACTATTTCTTAAACTGTTACTATAAGCTACAATTTCACAGGGCTGAGTGACAAAAAGTAAAGATTGCAGATTCTGATTAAGATTCTGATTAAGATGCAGATTACGGAGCAACATAAATAAAACTGCTAGATATTTAATGACCTTTGGTATTGCCCTTGAATAATGTTGTAAGGATTTGTGTAAGTATAAGTTATAATTCAATTTTAGGAGATATAGTCTACTCATAGATTGGTTTCTTTTATTGCAGTTTTTTATTGCAGTTTGAAAATTTCCGACAAATTGTAATAAACTGTTCTATTAATTGCATTAAGATGTTAGAACTCTTTATTTCTAATTCTAAAGCTTACATTCATATTATAAGGATATATAAAGTTTTTAATATAAATACATTAAATTGGTCCCTCTTTGAAAAAATCTTAGAATTACCCCTGCTGGGGTGTTCTGTGGTGACAATAATTGAATGAATGAATGAATGAATGAATGAATGAATGAATGAATGAATGAATAATTGAAGGAATCAATCAATCAATCAATCAATGAATCACTGAATTAATGAATCAATGAATGAAAGTGGTCTAGTGGACACTTACTGAAAGATTATACAGAAATGTAGGCTGGGTTGTGCAGAAATCTAGACAGAAGTACATATTTCCAATAATCATGGGTTCTCAAAAGCAATTTTGTCTAATCCTTCAGTCTGAGTACTTTAAATAATTCATTTAAAGTGAAAGTTTTTAGGACCAGGCATGCAAAAGACTTTTATCATTTACTGTCCTTTTATTGGTTAATTATTTTGTTATATCTATATTATAACCAGTCTTAACCATGCAATCATATTTTAACCATTAACATTTACATGATACACTGTCTCTCTCTTTTTTAATCCAGCCATCAATCTGAAAAGGTGTTAATAGCCGGTTAAGGGTTAATAGTTACAGTATCTACATAGTAGATACATCATAACAAAATTTTTCCTCCCAAAGAAAGTTAGTCCTCTTTACTAAAGTGTTTATATTGGTTGTTGTAAGTTCAAATTGAAATTGATCAACATTTTTAAACTGGGCCTAATCTTTAATTTGTCACATTTACCTGACATG
>CM065658.1:4401807-4489307 GCA_033220385.1 Triplophysa yarkandensis | reverse complement strand
TCCAATCGGCTACCTCAAGGCCTACATGACTAACCTCTATCTCTCTAAAGACACCAAGAAAGTCCAGGAGGCCATTGAGGAGGGTAAACTGCTACAACTCTTATGTGATAAAGTATTTAACTTTAATGTCGAATTAGCCATGTTTTAAATATTTATAAAATTGGATACACAAATGCATATTCTAATTGCCATTAAAATGTGAATTAAGTGACAGTTTGCACCTATGTCACACATTTGGATTGCTTTAGTTTTGAGTGCTTGTTTTGAGACTGCCATACCAGGCAAATTGATGAATTCTGATCTTAAGTTTCTGAAAAAAATGTTTATTCATAACCTCTGTAAATAACAGAAAAATCAATGACCTCTCTCTCAGTTCACATTTACCAAAGATGTGACTTATTTTGAGCAATGTCTTAGTCACAGGGCCCTCCGGCATTTTTCGGTCACATGATCCTAATATTAGTGATGTTTGCATATGCCTTGCGATGAACCTCTCTAAGCTTGGCATAGAAAAAATGTAAAGCTGACACACCACTTCTTAAGTCAAAGCTTTTTTAAGGTGTGTTCTAAATTCCTGAGACAAGAAACATCTGGTTCTAATTTTTTCCAGACCTCCATTTTTTTTGGACTGCAAGAAAGATAATTGGAGGACTTTAAATTTCCGGGACACCTACATGTTAATGGGAAAACCTAATGGTAGTCAAAAGTTCCCAGAACTTTTTTCAAATCTTTATATATGTCCATAGTGAAAAGATGCAATATCTTCCCAATAAACCTGCGTTATGGACATGAAAAAAAGGACAGTGTTTTCTTAACTAAACTTCTTAAGATTTCTGCGAATAACAATGTACAAAAAAGAAGCAATAATTTCCAACAATTGGAGAAGGGATTGCTCTATATAAAACAAATAAATAAATTTAAAAATTTTAATATATCCATTTATGAGTAAAATAAAGCCTTATGGATGTGATACTGGAAAAATCATGCACTAAAATAAAAACAATGCTCTTAAAACTTAAAGAGAGACCTTGCATTGGTATGTGAACCAGCAAATGTTGTCATATATATTTTAAGCATGGTCAAAAGTTATTGACATTTTCACGGAATTGACTTCATCTGTGAAATTGTGTTTCATGAACATTTGTGAGTCATATTTCGTCTATTTAAATTAGATATGTTAATTGATTAATGTTGGTAATGTTTGTTAAACATAATTATTATTTTAAATGTTATTTGGATGTTTATATTTATTTACGGTTACCACTCAGGTCTTCTGATTTCATGATTTCACTCTTGTCCTGCTTAATTTGTAATCCTTCATTAAAATGTTGCTTTAAAATTGGAAGCATACTTTCTCTAGAATGGAGTATGCTATATGTGCTCACAGAACTGGCTAAGGGACCAGACCTGTTTATTAGAAGGTGACACCCAAATATTTGTTCATGTACAGTAGGACACATGTTATGCTGAATCTAAGACAATATAGGTCTGCATATATATCCAACATTTTAAAAAAGGATGTGCATTTTAACAAGTACTATTTAAACAAATCCAATTTTTGTGTAATTTTGATAAAATCATTGTTTGGTGTTTCTATTCTCAAAGGTATAGCAGCAGCTATCATGTTCAACCCTGACATGGCAATGGAGCTCTCTGAGACTCAGCTGCGTGTGGCCTTCGATGGTGACGCTGTGCTTTTCTCCGATGAGTCAGAGATCATTGTGAAGCAGCACGGCCTAGACACATTCTTTGAGCATGAAAAGCTGCATGAGAACAAGCCACTGGCTCAGGTAGGCCTTCATGACATTAAAGGGATAGTTCACCCATAAATGACAATTTGGTCCTAAATTACATATATTTTCTGTACACAGGGTAAGATATGAGTACTAATTTTGTAACCAAACGGTTTTTGTCCAGCATTGTATAACCGATCAATATATTTATAAATGATGGTCCATAATAAACAAAAACTGTTGGTTAAAAACATTTGTTGCTGTATGTTACTGTAATTCTGCTTTTCGTTCTACAGTCAGACACATCAGACTAATTAACTTAGCAATAAATAAGTAGTCACACAAGCCATAATGTGGCAAATTCAAAAAATACAAAAACTGTGGTTATTTTGTTAATAAAACCATAGAGCTACTGTTTACATAACACAAATGGTTGACTCCTCACTAGAATAATTTTCATCTAAAGGTGAAATAGTTAAGGTTGACCCATTATAATCATTGCCTCTGCGTTCACAGGGTCCGCTGAAGTGTTTTCTAGAGTCTCTTGGGAAGCTCCAGAAAAAATTCTACGCCCAGAATGAACGACTGAATTGTCCTATCCGTACCTTTTTGGTGACAGCCAGAAGTGCAGCCAGCTCAGGGGCTCGTGTGCTCAAGACACTAAGAAGCTGGGGCCTAGAGATTGACGAGGCTTTGTTTCTTGCTGGGGCTCCTAAAGGGCCTCTGCTGCAGAAGATTCGCCCACACATCTTCTTTGATGACCAGATGTTCCATATTGAGGGTGCCAAGGAGATGGGCACTATTTCTGCGCATGTGCCATATGGAATAGGACAGAAATATAATAAAGGGAAGCTGATTGAACAACCAGGAAAACAAGAAAAATGAGAGATTTCACCCTTCTGCTGTTACAGGTCATCCTTATGTCCCAAATGACGTTTACTACAATACAATTACAATGTATCATTACAATGTATGATGTATTTTAACAATTTTGTATCGTATATTTAGATAAGGGTTCGGTTTCTCAAAGTATAATGGTAAACGGAAGTAAATATTTTTGTGTCCTTGCAAAAGGTTTTACAATTCTTTACTTTTGTCCACCCACCTCTGTCTATCTGTCAGCATATGTATCTGTCTGTCTATCTATCTATGGAATATTTTAGAGGGTTTTTATCGTTTACATTGGATAACATATTTGTGTAAAAGCAAATCAGGCTGAACGCTTTGTTTTGTGTTTACAACTAGTTGCTGATTATACAGGAAAGTAATACAGCAAAAAAACAGTACTTTTTTATGTCTAAAAAGACGTTACCAAATCAACACTATTGGTTGATATTTAGCTTTTGTTACACATTATTGAATTAACATATATGTTTTAACGTGTGCATTTTTTGGTTGTTCAAAGGCTCTTAGGATCTCTACACCCCAAATGTTAAGCACTGTTAATGCACTGTTTGAGCATGTGATGAATATATGATTTTGTTTGACATGGGTTGCTGTCTAAAATATTTCTATGTTATAGTTATGTGTTGGTGAATAAAAAACACTTTGTGACAAATAAATAGTTTACAAAATGTCATTCCAAACTGTATGGTTTTTTGAAATAAAACAGGTTTAAAAAATCATTTTGCTGGTTTCTAGTGTAAGCATATAATGACCATGCACAGCCTCCATTAAAGTCCACACAAGTAGGATACATCTTCAGAAACTGTTCAAAAGTTTCTTTGGGAACAGATTGATATTTTTGTGTCGGTAAATGTTAGAATGAACATGAAGATAAATAAATGTTGTACAACATGTATTTAGTTATAGTTCATACTACTTACCAACTGATACAATCCAATTATACAAAACTGTCAAATTTGAGATAACTTATTATCTCTTTAGGTACATTTGGACCAGAGGTAATCAATTGCTTGAAGACGATATGATGTTATTTATTTTGTATGAAAAAGTATAACCTTCAAATCATATCAGCAGAATTAAATGTATACAGGTTAGTACAACATAACGTCGGTTAAACAACAATAGCAAAATATTCTTATTGAATCAGCTGTAATTAAAAGTTCATGAAAGAACCAGAAGAGGACGATATCAGACTGTGTGTCCAACCGCTTCTTTTAAATTAATATTTTCAAAACTCTTCCAGTTTTGTGTTTCTTTTCAAGATTTAACTTCTCGAGACCTTTGAGAAGGTATTATAACTTAAAGGCAATACCAAACCACAAGGGACCAATCAATGCCACATCCTTGCTGACATTTGTCTGCTGCCTTCTGCTGGGCAACAGACTCTCTTTGTGAGCTCTTCCTGTCCTCCAGTTTCCATGGATACTTCACCACTGACTCCAGGAGAAGTGAGTGGGCTCACTATGTTTGAAACATAATTAATGACAATAGACTACGGTGGGCGCCATGAACTTCAACAAGAGAAGCCCAACCTCACATACAATATAATGAATGCAAAAAAGAACTAAACATTAAAAGACCAACAGCTCTAGCTGAATTTGACCATCATTTCAGATGCGACATTTTGTAAGCTGAGTTGTTGTCTGTACTGTATGTGTGAGTCGCACATGCTTGGTGTAGTGTATCTGCTATGCGTGGGTGTAACCGTAGTAGAAAACTTCCGAGCTAAGTGTGTCTAAGATTATGTGAGAATTTCTGCATTTCGAGAACCTTAAAATAACTCGCAAATTAATTTTGTTGCTTATAATGGTAACAATTATAATTCAAAGCATATCATAACACAAAGCATATATTATTTTTTATTAATGAATATGGTCTACAGTAAATGCATGGGATATGTACTTTTTATACTGTATGCAAAAACCACAGACTACTGTTTTCCCCAGTTTTTCTATAATGTAATGAAATCAGGTCACACCAACCCGCATCTTGCCTGTGGGACTCCCAGAGCACAATGGTTTCCAGGTCAACAGGAACCAGAAGAAGCTGTCAGTAGAACACCATGTAAGCCTGCGCTGAAACATTTAAACCTTGCTTGAGAGGTCTAGTTGAACACACTTATTACATCATAGTATATTATAATATAATGTTAATATTCTTAATGTATCGAACAAAAAAATGATATTTTTATACTATTTTGCATTGCACATTTGTACATACAAAGAAGTGTACCTAAGCGTGGGCAAAGGGGGCTGAAGCCCTGAATGTTTTCTAGTCCCATGCCCTGTCGATTTACTTATGGGTCATGTTTTTTTCAAACACAAGATTGTTTTTAAATACTAAGCTTGTTATCTTTTTACATTTCAAGTATTTAGACAACATTTTCACAAAAGATCCCTTGGTATAAAGAAGTTTACTTAATGTTAATTTTTATTTGTATATTAATGCATTGGTCAAGTACATATTTTAAAGTATAGTTTATTTAGTTAGTATACCAATATCAATGTACTTGTTATTTGCATTTACATTTACATTTATTCATTTGGCAGACACTTTTATCCTAAGCGACTTATAGTATTATACAGTAGTCAATCATCCCTGGAGAGCAAACGGGGGTAAGGTCTCTTGCTCAAGGGCACTTAAGTCATGTCTTGCAAGTCCAACTCACTAACCTCCAGACTACGACTGACCCTTAGTGTAATTACACAGCTTGGGACTACATCATCCCACTCTCTAGTTCATAAAAGTATTCTTTCCCATTGTATGTTTAAAATTACCTCACCAAAAGCACACTTTAATAAAGTTCTTTTTCAGAAGCATCATCAGTGTTTGGTCCAGAATCCCAAAACAAGATAAGCCTTTCCAGCATCATGGATGTGATATAAAAAAAACTCAGAATATTTGTTCATAATAAACTGGATTTTCTGTTTATATTTTACTAAACCCCTGAAAAGTCTATTAGAAATATATCAGTTTATGCACAAGTAAACATGTGTTGTGGATTTGACACAATGAACATGTTTTTTGAGAGGTGACAAACTTTGTAGAAATTCTGTGAGTTTAAATGTACAAACCAGAAGTAATATTACCCAACAAATAGACAAGGGAAAGCAATTTATAGAACATAAATATTTGTTTTATTTATAAAGAATATGTAGCTTTATGGACACAAATATCTTGAAAATAACCCTCCTTTGACTTACGGGTACGACAATTCTGAAAATAACCCCTTCTTTACCTGAATAATTGTGCACAAAAAAGGTGGCATTTTACATACTTTTTCTGCCATCTTATATTAATCTTGGGTACATGTAGTGTATAGTCATGCTGGTCATATTTCCAAAAAATCTTTGGGATTTTTCACATTTGCAGAAAAGAAATACAGCTTCACGACTGTTTCCGAAAAAGCCAAGCTCGTGGGGGAGCAGCGCTCATGACCAATGTCCTCACAAGGGCTTCTGCTGGAATGTACACGCTGGTAGCCATGCTCTTCTGCATACTCTAATTGATGCGTGGGCATGCTTTTCGGAAGAATTGTCAATAAAGGACTATGCTTATGACGGTGTGGGGTATAAAACAAAATGACATTTTCAGATTAGCGCGGTTGTTTTAGTATATATACTTAATTGTACTTGGGTTTCTGGATCAGACCGACTGTTGGAGAAGGCAGAAGAAACCTTTTCGCCCGGCCATCTCCAATTATTCCTCTTGCCCTGATGTAACAGAAATCAATTTCACAGCTTCTAGTTCCTCGGGGTCCTGTCACCTTATCGTCTTTCTGTCAGAGGCTTTGGGCCTCTAGCATCATCAGAATAAAAAGATTATTAAAGGCATTTATCACAAGTCTAAGACTGTCCACTTGTAATAAATTAGAGTTCATGAAATGGGAAACTGTGGGATATGGGTCCCTTGCATACTGACAGCAGGAAGAAGCCCAAAGGAACTTGTTTGACTATGTGTGTGCAAAGGCTGAGTTTGAAGCCCAGTACCAGGGGAAACTCATTAGAATTCCTTCCAGTAAAGACTATTTCAGCAGCATCCACAGCAGTAAGTAGCAGAGTGTGTTTGGATTAGTCTTATTAGTCTTAGACATCTTTACTGCTGGTGCCACAAAATGTTAGGTTTTAGGTTGTAGTAATACAGCTACATATGTTCAGGACTCTCCTCGATGAAGCACTGCTTTTTTTCTGTTGCTATAATAAAAAAAGGCATTGTGTTGCATGAGGCTAAAGGGCACCACAAAAACATGCATAGACTAGCTCTTACTAATGACTAAACACTGTTAATGTAAAATAAAAAGCCATTTAGGGTTTTACAACCCACGAAGAGAGTGTAACTGAACAAACACCTATATGCAAATGCTTGTTGGTTTGAATATACTGTATTTTGAATTATTCATTGAAATAAAGTATTCTACTTCTAAAGTTTTATGAGGTAATGTGAGCATTGCAATTCGGTGGGCATTGATGATAGATGCTAAGGCATTTCTAAATGAGAACTAGGATTTTCAAAGGTGGTTGCTTGAGAATATTTTAAACCATACAGTAGGAGATATGTTAAGTCCTATTTTTTTTAAGAACATCTCACTTTTTAATTGTATGAAGCAAAATATAAACAAGATTCATGACATATCCCCATTGACTTCTACTCTAGGAAATGAAGCCAAAATTCCCAAGATAGGGTTGCTGACATAATGCGTTGATGATGTCATTTGAAGACAGAGTCTATACAGTAGTGAACGTGAGGTGGAGCAGCGGCATCCGGTTCCACCGAGATTCCCCGATGACTCAATCAAAAATGAAGACATCATTTATGATGCACCATTCTATAATATCTTTTTGCTAACTAAAACAAAACACTTGAACATACTTTACCACGACAAGAACTAAAATGACAGAAACCATCGTTGCCAAAAAAAAAATTCATATGCAATTGGAATTTGTAGTTCAACGTGATCTCATTTTGTGTCGTGATGAGGGCAGGGTTTATGTAAATATCCACCAAGAGGCAATCGAATTCCTTTGTCTGCCCTTTGCAGGTTGTGAGTGGCATGGTTGCACAAGTGAAAAATTCAAGATGGCCCAGGGGATGGCTGCCTCTGTGTGGGGTTCTCCAGTTGTTTCTCTGTTTGTCAGTTTGTCCTGTTTCTGTCTGTCACACACTATCAGTTTTCCAATGGACAAACTGCTGAACATCAGGAAGGGCACACCTCCCAATAGTATACCAGTTTTTGATTTTTCGGATGTTTTGCTGGTTATTGTAGTCAGTGGAGCAGCTGTGTTGGTAGGACGCTGCGAGAGACGCAAGCATGGGAATGGCATTGCCAAGCATCCATCTGGGGAATCTCCGCTCTCTACCCAACAAAGTGGACGCACTTCTCATGCTCTCAAGCAAAAACAAGGACTTTACAAACTCTGCTGGTCTGAGTTTCACGGAAACCAGGCTTAACTAAGCCATTCTGACAGCACATTATATCTACTGGACTTTCAGTGGTTCAGAGCAAATCACGATGTGGGATCAACATGGAAAATGTGCGGTGATGAGAAAAGCATTTACATCAATAGAAATTGATATACAGATGTTATTGTGAAGAGATGATGTGTTGTCCTGAAGTGGAAGTGCTTATCATTAACTGTTAGTCTTTCTTATTGCCGCAGGAGTTTTCCTCATTCGTTCTCGGAAGTGTTTGTATTTCACCGCAAGCACATGTGAGTACTGCGCTGCAGTAGCTGGCAGTTCTGATAACGCCCGTTTTCTATTTTTATCAGTCTCTGAGACTCGGACACCTGAGCTGCCTAAATTTAAACAACACATTATATCCCCCCCAGAGACAATAATAGCTTCATCACCAGAGCAGCTCTCCGATCACAATCCTCTTTTATCACTGCCTGGATTATCTTAAAAAAACTTACAAACAAAAGCCAGAATTAAAGACTTCAAAAGGATGGACCAACGACACTGAGCAGGTCTTACAAGCCTGTTTTGTATGTACTGACTGTAGGGTTTTGAATCCGATCTGGATTGGAGTTTCGAGAGGTCTGGTCTGGGATTCCAGAATTTGTCTGTCCCCTTAGACAGAAGGTCCTTCATCAGAAGAATCAGCCAGGAGGAGTTGTCATCAGGATCACTAGCTCCAAGAATCAAGAGTGGTTGGGCCAGTGAGGCAGAAGTTCCTAACCGATGACGAAGAGCTTACAGAGCAGCCATCAAATTTTAGACAATTTCCTAGGTTATTACAGGTAGAGTTTTTAGGTCCTATAATTAACACCTCTGTTTTTTCAGAGTTTAGCAGCAGAAAATTACTTGTCATCCAGTTTTTTATATCGACTATGCATTCCATTAGTTTTCGAATTTGTGTGTCTCACCAGGTAGTGAGGAAATATAGAGCTGAGTATCATCAGCATAAAAGTGGAAGCTGATACCATGGCGCCTGATGATAGCTCCCAAAGGTAACATGTATAGCGTGAAGAGTAGCTGGCCAAGAACTGAGCCTTGAGGTACTCCATACTGAACTTGTGATCGATATGATAGCTCTTCATTTACTGCTAGGAATTGATAGCGGTCAGTTAAGTATGACTTAAACCACACTTGTTGAGGCTATATCTTTTGTTAGCTTAGACACGGTGTTGAATTAATACTTGGGGTTATGTTTGTTTTCTTCTAAAAGATTAAAAAAGTAATCGGATCTAGCAGTTTTTAATGCCTTTCTGAAGGATAGGTTACTTTCCCGCCAAGCAATACGAAATACCTCTAGTTTTGTTTTCCTACAACTGTGTTCCATTTTTCGGGCTACTCTCTTTAGGCTGCGAGTATGCTCATTATACCAAGTAGTCAAACTTTTTTCCTTGACCTTCCTTAAGCTTAAGTGGCAAATGGAATTTAATATGCTTGAAAAGAGCGAGTCTGTCATTTTGGTTACATTATCGAGTTGTTCTGGTGTGCTGGAAATGCTATGGAATTCGGACACATCAAGAAGATTACTTACAAAGACGTCTTTTGTGGTAGAAGTGATGGTTCTACCATATTTGTAACAAAAAGTAGGATTTCCAATTCTGGCAATATTTAGTTTTCAAAACACTTAATAGTGATCTGAGATATCATCACCTTGCAGCATAACTTCAACAGTAAGTGAACACACACACACTGTGAACAAACACCCGGAGCAGTGGGCAGCTAGGCTGCACTGCCCTTGAAGCAGTTGGGGGGAACAATGCATTGCTCAAAGTACTCACCTCAGTTATGGTATCCCCACTGGTAACGAGTTTCAAACCAGTGACCTTGAGATTACGAGTACCACGACTACCCTCGAAAAAAAGGATGGGCCCTAAAACTGATCCTTGTGGCATTCTGAATTTTATATATAGTTTGTAAAACATTTCATCATTACAAAACCCATCATTTGAGACTATTTCTGTTATAAGATAAACTTAGATTTCTGTAAATTCCATTAACAAAATATTTTTAATGTTTTCTTGCTCAAGTAAGGCAAATTTGAAACAACTTAAAATTGTCAAAGGTGCCAGATAAATAAACTTGTGATAGATATTGTGAGCTGTCTGATCTTTGTAATATTATATCTACCTCCATGTACTTCAATGTCATCTGTTGATTGGTCTATGTAGCGCCAGATAAAATCATATTTGTAGGTGTATGCCCAGAGTGCCTGAATGGTCATGTGAAATGTTTTTTTATTATGATGTGAAGACAAAGATCTTTTCTGAATTATTTGGAATCATAAGTCTAAACAAGGATCTTGTACTTTGTTAAATGCTGTTTTGATTTTAATACATGCAAGTATAAATAATACCTTAGCCTAAAAGCTGTTGGAGCAGGAGCAAAGTTTGAAAATTCTGTAAAATGCATGTGAGATGCAGAAAAGGTGGGGGTACAGAAAAGTGTAGTTGAATTCAACAGCTGTAGTGCTGCAAAAGTATGCAGATTTTTTTTTATAAATTTTATGTACTAGTGACCACTTCAGTGCTGTAAACTTTGTTAAATTGTGTTTTTTTGTAGCCAATTAATGGTTTCTTTGTTTTATGCTACAGAATAAGTCCTTGTTTATATTATCAATAATGTGCATGAGGGATAATACATTTATATTTCTTATAGTCTTGAGACAAATGCCCTTGAATGTAAAAAATAAAAACTTTCAAGTGGCAAATTAAAAATCTCTGTGTGTCATCTGGTTGTGATCAATGTGTTGGTGAAAGCATTGACCTGGAAAAGTGAAATGTCTGTTGTGCTGTCAATAACTGTCCCCATTAAGTCCAAACTTCTAATACAAATACTCTAATGGCCTGACAAACTCCTCATTAAAGTGTACACATTTTATACAAAATGCTCTAACTTTTTTTATATTTTTAAAATATTTTTTTATATTTAATGTTAATGCAGTTTCATAGATTGTTAAATTGTGGAGTAGATAACCGACAATGTTGACTTTTATTGAAGAGTCAGCATAGGTAAAAATGAGTGCAACAACTGTATATTTTTACAAGGGGGTGATTGAAAGAGTATGTGACCTTGATATTTTTCATTTAAAAAATTTTTCACTGATACTATTGCAGATAGTTGGCAGGGATTAAGGCTAAATACTTTAATCCTGGGTTTCATGCTCATTCATTGTTTAGACACAACCTACCATATCCTAACATCGCCTAATTTAAATAGAAATAGTGAGTTACATGGGCTTTGGGATCCTGCTTGCAACCTAAACCACTATATCCAGTCAAGCAGAAGAACATGCTGCTCCACCCCTGATATATCCTTTAACAGGGGTTGTGTAGTTTGGTATCCTGCAGCTAGACACTATAGCCAGAATTTTAAGTGTGAGTGAAATTGAAATGAAATTTAATTGAATAAATATCATGCGACAGACCAATATTTTGGCCAGTAAATAACTTTAGATCACAATATAGAACTTTAGATCAGTCCCTACGCAAGAAGCAGACCACAGGGGGCAGTTTTGTCAACTGTTGCACAACTCTGGTCAGGACATGTCAGATCCAGTTTTGTCACACCAGCAGAGGCTTGAAATCGAAGCAAAATTAGAGTTTTCACAGTTCCTGGATGAAGTGAGCAGTCGAGTTCTTCACCCTGTGAATCCATTTGTGGTGTCAAATCAGACACAAATTTTTAGGTCCAACTCTACAATCTTGAATTACAGAAAGAACAAACTAAGGAATCTAAACTCAGAAGACATGGATTCCCAGAGTCCCGAACAGCTGCGGCACATTCAACCAGCAGATGGAATGCAGGAAGACGAAGAAGCCCCAAAGACTGTGGTAAAAGCTTACCTGGAAACAGACATTGACTGTGCCCGCAGGGCATGCGAAATGAAAGAAGTAACAATTAAAAAAGAGACAGACATTGTATTTAAAAGTAAAGAGGGAAAAAAAGTTAAGAATACTTCCTTTTTTTTTCCAAACTCTATCCAGAAACCGGGACCTTCAAACCTCCTGATCTATCAGGAGGATAAATCATATCCCTACGGATCTGTTTCCCTACCCAGGGACATAAACATGGTAAGCAATTATTACATAATTTTTACATAAGTTGATGCTGAACGGCACTCATTGCACACTTTCTTTAATTTGTACCTAAATAATAACAGATATATAACATTTTGACATTAGAACACCTCATTTACAACGATATCGTTGATTTGATTGAATTTGAACGCACAGACACTTTTTAAGTAAACAAAGAGGACATCAACGAATTAAAAATGAATGCACAGACACCATTTAAACTGAACAGAGATAACGTCGCCGAATTCAATAATATATTGCCTTTAACTAACATTAAGCATTATGACACACTGTTTTACAAATTATTGTTGTTAAGCCGCTTTGTTGCAATGTATTTTGTCTAAAGTGCTATATAAATAAAGGTTGAAATTGACATTGACTAACCAGACGATTATAGTAAATATATATATATATATATATATATATATATATATAAAACATATAATGTAGGCATGAATTTTAACTATTATGTTATTATTTCAATATATAATAATATATATGTTTATAGATAAAGTTATTTACATTTATAGCAGAAATGCATGTTGTACTTTTTAAAAAATTACTTTTATTTTTGGATGGTATTGCCAAAAAGAGGTTTGGAGACTTGCCTATAAAAAGATTGGCCCGGCAAAAACACATTGCTTGTTTATCAAGTCAGTGAATATGCTTATCCTGAGCTATGTGCATACCTCATTGGGATCTCCCTATACAAAATACCTGATTTAACTCATCATGTAGTTAGTGGGTTAATTGGGGAGACTAATTAACAAACAAACTACTATCGAGGTGTAGGCTGATGAGTTGAATCAGGTTTTTCTATGTAGACATCTAAAAAAAAATTTGCAGGGGGTCATCCTGGACCAGGGTTGAGAGAAGTGCATCAACACCTCTTGTATATGGTGGATACGGGTAATATTATACATATATTTTTTATTTGTTTGTTTTGTTATCTCACAGTAGATCTGCATAAAATGTTGTGTCAGCCATGGGATGGCTACCCTTAAGAAATTCCCAATAGGGAAGAAGTCTGAGTTATGTATCAAGCAAAGGATCCCGTTAAAGAGCAAATTGCATAGGACACATTTGTAACATTATCGGAAGAAGAGTCAACAGTGAGGCTTCCTGGTGCCAGGAGCAATCCAGGTCTAACACATCCAGTGAGGACATTCTAAGGGAGGACAGTAACAACAGTGTATGCTAGGCTACGAGAATCTATACAACTCCAAGTGGGCCTGATAATGGCCAAAGAAGGAGCTGTCAGTATTTGTCATTGTTGACAGGAGATGTCCACGATGGATGATCCAAGATGGCTGAGGATCAATCCGATAAAAACATCCAGCAAACACATTCTCTCTCAAGCAAACAAAGACAGAAACATGGCCAATTGGGCTCCATTCAGCACTTATCTGATCTGTTCCCTAGCCTTGATATTTCTCTACATGTCAACAGCGGTGCAACTATCCTTCAGGTTGACTCTCCAAGGCCGACAGATTTTCTTGCTCTATTCAGGGCTTTCTGCTACCTCTCTGGTGTTACCCACGAACCCCTGCTTTATCCACATGTACCACTTGTAATTCAGCTGCTGTGACCAGTGCTACAATCCATGCACGACAAAATCACCACTGAACAACAGAGTATGCTAGCTGCAGACCTCATCAAGCCCATTGATGCTTCCCTTTGGGTCTCAATAACTTTGATTGAGCAAAAGCGCTCCGGGGCCATACGTCTCTGTGTTGACCTTCTGGCTCTTCAAGCTCAATCTTAGGCAAGTTAACATGCAGATATCCTTGCACATCAGAAACCAGACATTTGTGACTTGCATGGTGCTGTTCCATTTTAAAAGGATTTTTTTTCAGCACCTAGTTGCTTTCAGAAAATCATGACAACTGTCCAAACAGGGCTACCTGATATGGCTCTACTGAAATGATATTGTAGTAGATGGAAAGGACGTATCGACCCATGAAAAATACCTTAGGAGGGTTTTTAGTGCTCTTATCTAGACTCAATCTGATTTTAAACATGGAAAAATGTGTGTTTGAAGTAAAGTTTAGTGACGTGACGTGACATGACGTGTGGCCACTTATGGTGTCCCATACTTGGAATTTGTGCTCTGCTTTCAACCAATCCCAGTGAACATAGTAAATGAACACAAACACACACTGTGAACACACGACCGGAGCAGTGGGCAGCCATGCTGCAGCACTCTGGGAGCTGTGGGGGGACGGTGCCTTGCTCAAGGGACTCACCTCAGTTGTGGTATTCCTTCTGGTATCAAGTCTAGAACCAGCAACCTTCAGTTCACAAGCCCAAGACTCAAACCACCAGGCCATTACCGCCCAGCAATAGACTTTGGGTCTTCGGAACGTCTAGTTTAGCTATCACACCAATACAGTCAAACATCAAAAACCATTCCCGACCTTCTAGTGGCAACCTCAGCTGAACAGATCACATCTTTCCTTAGCATGATTGCTTACTGTCTCAGGTTCTTACACAAGTATTCAAAAATCACTGCCCCCCTGTGATGGATGCTCAAGTATAATACACCCTGGGCATAGACAGCAGAATGTAAGCAGGCTATTCAACAACTCAAGCACCTTTTCAAGTCACTGCTCACTCATCCTGATTTTGATTTAGAGCTTGACCTGGTGCACTTAGTTTATGACCACTTACAGGCTGTCTCTTGAAGAGCTCAAATGAGAGACTGCAGCAGACCCACTCTTCATTACCCTCAGCACCTACATTTAGATTGGTTTACATCTCAGCTTAGCATTGACCTAACACCTTTCTCCAGAGTCAGATCAGAACTGACAGGTTGGAACAAGACAAGCACTGCACGGGGGCAACAGGCAGTCATTCCTCTGTCCTTTTGGGGGCTGTCTTAGGCAAACGTGGGGCATGAGGGGATAGTTTAAATGAAGCAGAGATGCCGAGATAAGGTTTATTGGCCAGAAATAAGCACAAAAGCCAAAAGCTTTTGTCTGTGACTGTGTATGTTTCCTGCAATTACAGACATTTGAAACCTGTTGACAGGCCCATCAAGCCATAGGTGCAAATACAAGTGGACATTTGTAGGGAGCTCCCCTCTGTTCCTCACCAGTACCAGTTTTTAGTTGTGGTGTTTGACCTCCAATCAAAGTTACCATAGATTGCACCAATTGGCTCAATCACAGCCTCCCCAATAGTTGATTTAATTATAGTCTGAAAGATGGCATACATGCACTCCAAGTTTTCCAGTTTGAGGCTGCTCTCTCCCAGACTCTCATGTATTATTGCATTACCCACCATGCCAGCATTAACCAGCAGATGGATAGGGTTTCTCCTAGCTGTCTTCTGCTTGGTTGGGAGCTGAACTTACAATTGAGGAGGCAGCTTCCACCACTTCAGCTCCAGGTGAACACTTCAATTTGGGCATGAGTTCATCAACATCAGGTCAACATTAAAGCCAGGTATCAGTATATCTGAGTATAGGAATGTGTAAAAGCCAGTAGGCCGAACCCACCAATAAATTGAGCTCATTTTGTCTGAGACCCTCAGGGACTCACACAAAACTGGGCCAGACACTATTGAGCAATTATATAGATGTCGCTGGCATGCCAGTTATCTTTAAAGATTGCCACACCCCCACTATTACGGAGGAAAACCTGATCTGACTATAATGCCTTCACTTTATCTTGATTCTGGTGGTGTCGCCGGAGCGGATGAGAGTACTGAACTCTGTCAGGGTCCATGGTCTGAGGATACCCCTATGACAGCTCACCATTTGTGACGTGACGTATTGCCAAGTATGGTGTTCCGAACTCTGAATTTGTGCTCTGCAGGAACCCATCCTAATGTACACACACACTCTGTGAACACACACACACTGTGAACACAGACACACTGTGAACAAACACACACTGTGAACACACACTGTGAACACACACCCGGAGCAGTGGGCAGCCATGCTGCGGCGCCCGGAGATCATTGGGGGGGATGGTACCTTGCTCAAGGGACTCATCTCCGTCGTGGTATTCCAGATGGTACAGAGTCTCGAACCAGCAATGTTCGGATCACGAGTCCAAGACTCGAACCACCAGGCCACAACTGTCCCACGACTTTGGGGACAAGGGTACGCCCTGCACATTTCTAGGACTAAATACTTAAGCTCTGTGAAAGGAAGTAAAGCTTGGTTGTTGTTAACCAGTTCTTCATTGTTATTATAGTTGTAGAAATACTGTCTTAAAGGTGAACACTCATGACGCTAAGTAATCTTTTCCTGTTGTGACAAGGGCCCAGAAGGAACCCCTGTTTGTTGCAAAAGTGTGTTGCTCAAGTGGTCCTAATGTGGATAATAAACTGTATGTTGTGCTAAACAATGTGTCAGCCCCATTGTTACATTTGGCACATACTGTTCCGTGGGCAGGCCAATTTACCCAAAAAAAAACATAAACATAATAAACACATTAATTCACAATTATATTGGTCAGCCAAGTATCCTGATGGACAAACATACTGAACCACATGATTCACATTTCAAAAGAATGATACTGTGTGTCAGCCAGGGCAAAGCACAGCATCTATCGAGATATCATTAAATTAGAAGCAGGAGAGAAGGTAGCACAAAGACAAGACACATGACAAGACTACATTACACAGAATTACTAGACTACTACACTTTGGGATCACACTAAATAAATCACGGATGCCCCGACTAAGAGTTAAGAGAGCTTCAGCATAATGCTGTTATGGCGGTCCGGCCTTCAAGCAGGAGGACTTGGGAGATAGGACCCAAAGAGACAAAAGTAACCGTATTTTTTTGTTTTTAAATAAGAGAGAAAAACCATGTCATTCAAATTTCATAAGAACTTCTCAAGGCACATTAAGATAGTATGTTTGGAGTGACTGCTATCCACCCTCTCATCAGTCAAACCTGTCATTTCTTGTTAGAAGGAGAGGATCGATCATAATAGCCCCATGTCTTGTGTTTGTGGTGGAAGGACATGGCCTTTGTTTCTTTGTGCCATTTGCTCTCCTGTCTTGAGTCTAGCCCCTCCCGTTTGTTTCCTTATTCATAATCCCGTTATAAATTCATGCCCTTCACCTGTTTCCCTCGTTACCTGCTTTAGTTTCTTTCCTATTTAAAACCTTTGTGTTTTATGTCCTGGGCTGGATAATTGTTAATCTCATTCCTGTCTGTGTGCTGTCTTGGGTTTTAGTCAAGTTTGTTTAGTTTGTTTTGTTCTTGTTCTCCTCCTCAAGAGATTTTATGTTATTTATGTTATGTACAAAAAAAATATTTTTGCGAAGAGCTGTACTAGGGGTCTGTCCTCACTGAGCGTTTGTTCGTGTCTGTGGCCCTCAAGTGTGTTTGTGTCTCTGGGCCTTCCTGCTTGCTCCAGTCGGTGAGCCCCCTAGTTGATGCTGGGTGAGGGCCAGCTGGAGTCTGTTGCTGTTGGTGGTCCTTCAAGTCTATTCCTGTCTCTGGGCCTTCCTGTGTGTTCCAGTCTGTGGACCCCCTGGTGGTTACTGGGAGAGGGCCCTCTGGAATCTATCCGTGGCCCTTCAAGTGAGTTCGTTCATTCGGGCCATGTCTTTTGTGTTTCCCTTGGGGCTGCCATGAGATGTCCCTTAAGGGGGAGTACTGTCCTGGCGCTGTCCTCCTTATTTTTCTTGTGTTTGTTTTGTAAACACATTGCCATTGTTTCTTTGTGCCATGTGCTCTCCTGTCTTGAATCCAGCCATGCCCGCTTATTTCCTTATTTGTTATCCCATTATGAGTTCACGCCCTTCACCTGTTTCGCTTGTTACCTTAAGTTTCTTCCCTATTTAAAGCCCTTATGTATTGTGCCCTGTGCTGGATCGTTGCCTACCTCGTCTGTGGCCTGTCCTGAGGTTTTTGTCAAGTTTTGTCAAGTCAAAATTTTGTTTTGTTATTGTTTACCCCCTGAGTGATTTATGTTGTGTTTGTTTTTGTATAAATAAAGTATTTTATGTAAAGAGCTGTCTGCACTTCGGATCTGTCCTCACAAATCATGACAAAAACCTATATAATTTTCTTCTGAAGAATTGGAGATATTTGTAACACTTTATAATAAGGTGCTATTTTTAACATAAATAAATAAATTAACTAACATTAGGTTACAATGAACAATTTAGTTTTTTAGCATTTAGTAATCCATATTAATGTTAGTTCACATCAATACAGTTATTTATGTAAGTTTGTGGGGCATTAGTAGGACAGGTTTTGGCTTTTATATTTTGACAATTATATTACTATAACGCTGAAATTACCTCGAACAAAAATTGATAAATCCTTTGTTAGTTAATTTTAGCTACTGCACCCTTACAAACAGTGACATGTCCATACATTAGAAGTCAATGTTCACCTTCCAACCTTCTTCAAAATATCTTCTTTAGTGAGTGTGAAATGTTAAATGAGCGAGTAAATGATGACACTATTTTCTCAGAAATGATGAAATAACTTTTATGATAGTCCCAGACAAAAATAAATATTTGGGTTGTATTAAGTGAAAATTACAATCCCTGACATTTTGTTCAATATCCATGCCATGGTTTTGTCTATGGCATGGCAACAGTTGTTGTACTGGCTAAGGATTGTCAGTGTTATAGAATTTTCGACAACGTATTAATTCATTAAACAACATCCCTTCAGAGCTTTGATGCAGTATCTAGCATACAAACAAACAGTAGTAGTAGTAAACAATGCAGTCAGTCTCTGACTCATAAATGCATCATAATGCCTTGCTTTTGTATCAAGATTTTGTCACGTTGCACTGATGAGTGAACTAGATCTAAGCTACAGCGAGCTATATCACTTTCAACCCAAAACACATGCACAGGTTATTTGCTATACTGGTCATATCCTAAAGCTCGTATTCTGTGCCCCTTATGTGTGAAGGATAATCAGATCAATAACTAATCCAACCCTGAAGGAATTTTCAGAATGTATATGGACCAGAGAATGTATCTGGCAACTAATATAATCAATGTGGTTTTATATAACTAAAATAGACAGTCATGTGTGTGGCTATATCATCTAAATTTGTATGATGTGACCTTTTAATTAAAATCGAAAATCATAAAACAAATAAATCTAATTATAATAAATCAGTTTTATAATGCAGCATTCACAATTTTCTCTTTCGGAAAAAGGAAAGAAACGTTCCCTTAATTTATTGCCTGATGAAAATGCAGTCTTTGCCATCACCTTAGCAACTGCTTGAAAAAAGGTGGGCGGTGAGGGGGCAGAGAGACATGTCTGTGTGTATGTGAGAAGAGAGAGAGTGTGTGTGTTCCTGTCAAATGAAACTTGCAGTGCTCCCATGCCATTTGTCGGAGATCGTTGCCAGAAACAACCTTCATTTAAAAGAAGAGGCTGATCTCTATATCACACTATCGATCTGTTTTGTAAAATCATATCGTATACTACAACCTATACTCTAACAAATACTGGGGACAAAAATTCACATTATTTGACTTAATTTAACCCAACGGTTGTGTCCGGGCCTTTCTGACCAATGTAGGAGTTTGAAATAGCCCAGCACTTTAGAGAGGATAAATTCAGTACATGAGAACTTGCTTGGGGGTATTGCCCAAATCGTCTAAATCTCACATCATCTCTTGTACCCCATTACTTTAATTTGCTAATACACAAATGTAATAAAAATAAAACTCTTAATCTCTTATATAGTATGTTATCTGTACAAGACCATGTGCCTTGAACAAGTATTATTAAAAAATTTAACAGTATGCAAGGTTCACATTATAAACTCAGAAATTTAGTTGTAGTTGTAGTTGACACTTTCTTAAATGTTCACGATCTAGTGAAATTCAAATCCCTGCACAATCTTTTGTCAAATTCTGACAGAGGACTTCTTTAAGGACGTTTAATGGCTTACAACACTCTTCTCTTATTCCTTTCCTGCATATCCAAGATTGTGCAAAAGTTCAGGCATCTAATTTACATGTTCTAAAATAGCTGTAATATTTTTGGCCAATATCCATGACTGTCAATATTAAACATACTAAACACTTTGTGCTGATTTTCAGTACATCAGCACTCTTGCTTGTGGGTGTCGCCTAAACCGTTCCTATCGCACAGCATCCCTTGTACCTCATTACTTTAATTCGCTGATATTCAAATGTACAGAAAAAGCCCAAATCTATCATAAATTTTATGTTTTCTGTACAGTATACATCTTTATAGTGTTAAACAAGCCTGAATGTGCAAATTGCATCATACTTTTAGTATCCCATACTTTTAGTAAGTCTGGGGGAATGACCCTTGGTCATTGCTGCACACTAGATCTGAATGAAGATGTAAATTCCTCTGACATAATCTCAATCTTGCATTATTCATGGAAAGGTAGCGGAAAGGAGGGGGGCCGTAGCACAAAGTGTATATGAGAACTGGTGTGCCAGTCCATCCCTCCTGGTTTTTTCATCAACAGATGAGCCCACCTGTTCCCTCTCGCTTTGTTTCTCACATTTCTTTCTCTCGCCCTCTTTTTCTTACCATCTTCCTGAGGCCGGCCCTACATCCCAAGATACTCTCAGGAAGGAGATAGGAAAAGAGTGGGTGGCGTGTATGATGTTGTGTATCTGCATTCTGGCTCTGGCTGTGCTTTCCATTCGCACTTAATCCGTCCAGATTTCTCCTCTCTTTGCACATGATATCGACGTACTGGCACTGTGCATTAGAGAGAGAGAGAGCGAGAGAAAGAGTGAGAAAAAGCGATGAGACAGACAGAGAGAGAGCGATCGAGCGAGGGAGAGAGTGTGTGCCTGTATGTGCCTCAGACTGCGCAATGATGCCTTGGGAGCTTCAGAATCCTTCCTCTCTTTCCTTTCAATAATATTTTTATGTTCCTTTCCAGGCTTTGGATGAGGAGATGCAGACCATAAGGTAAGCGGCTTCACTTTTTATTTGTTTATTTGTTTGTTTATCTCATTATTTTCCTTACGAGAGATGCTTGGTTCAGAACTGCAGCATGCTGTATCCTCACAGTGATGTAGAAAGCAGGATTTCCTTTTTCATCTACTAAAAATAAATTTGACCCTAAACCATTTGGTTAAATCATTATGTCTTGTTTTGCTATGGATTGCAGAGCATGTGTGTTTGTGTTTGTTATATCTAAATATTTATTAAAGGTAGAGGTTTTAAGCCGCACAAACTGACGGCTTTGGTTTATTTGCTATAAAATATTCATGACATGCATGTGCTGTCATAGCACTGCCGTTACCCAAGGCAACATAAGAGATGGGCATTTATTTATGTGAATGATACGTGTATAAAGCTGCTGTACAATATTGTATATAAGTCATGCGGGGGAAGGTATGACTCAAGCTCTGCGTGTATGTGGTGAGGATTTGGGGGGGGGCTTGATGAATTTATTGGGGGTTTTCCTAAAAAACCCTACCAAAATAAGACCGTCGTGCTGATGGGTTTCATTAGCATAGGTTTGTGTTGCCAGGAGAAGTTAAAAGCAATGTAATTCATTCATGATATGCTCTCATAGTCAGTATTGGCAGAGACAAGGAAAAACATAAATCCAGCATGCCTTACCTACAACATTTCACGCTACATAAAACATTTATATCTTCTGTATTTCCATCATTTTATCTACACACATTGACACAGTTGATAATGACAATTAACTAAGCCTGAAAGTTTCATTTCATGCCAAAAGTGAGAAACACAACGTAGCGGGGAAAAAACTGAGCATCGACGCCCATTAAATAGAATTTATTTGATTCTCTTATTTTAAACCAGGCTGACTCCCCTTTTTCCATTCAATGGTTTGGTCCCACAGTGTTCAAAACACCCGAATTTCTGCTTGATTGCTGCAAACATGTTTTAATGCATTTTCAACCATAGGTTATGGGTTTGGCTATCTTGTTACAATGTAGTTCACCTAAATCTGACTATAAATATTAACAGTGTATCAATGGTTGTTAGATTGTCTGAGAAAAAGCACTCCAGTGGATCCTTTGCATGGATTGCAATGCTACATCTAAGCTCTGAATCATTAGGTCAGTACTGACTTCTAGGAAAATGTGCGCATTTTGGGCGGACAGATATAGCAGGTTAACATAAGGTGAAACATCAATTATAATACAAAATTACTGCAAATGCCACTGACCCCACAGTGCATCAAATCTGATGTAACGCGTTGAAAAAGTTTCTTTTTGGTCCTTTTCTTCAAATCTGTTCACTTAACATAAGAATGAATGTATATTTGAATGAAAAGACAAAATAGTTCTACAAATTACCGAATAGCCGTGTTATATAGTATAAACATTATACTATGCTATTCTAAAGCTATATTTTGCACATTATAGGGTTAAAAAATGTCAACTATGATGTACAAATGGTGTGCATAATGTACAAATAATGTACATTAAAAGTGAATTTGTTTGGCATTTAGCTTATAGATACTGTATTTACGCTGATATGTATTAATAGATACTGCATTCATGCTGATATGAAGCACCATCACATGACTACGAGCGCAATATGGCATTTATACAACAGTTTGATGGCACTTGTTTTTAGATAAATTAGAAACATCATCTGAGTTTCTTTAAAACACTCATTTTTTTAAGGAACCGGGGAGCTACTTTCTTCCGCCACAAATTGTAGCCGAGCATAACCATGCTCATTACTAATTCTAAACTGTCAAGTCTCTTGGTTACAGCCAGTTAAGTCTGCAGTGAGAAATAATGAGACGTGCATGTGTAAGAGACTGTAAAAAAAGGGGCTCACCCAAAAATGTGTTATTTGCACTGCAGCACTTTCCATCTTTATGCAAATATTTGCTTGTGTACAGTACCAAGTCCTTGTTCACCCACTGTCTGTTTATATAATGGGTCCTAATCCAAGTTGTTCATGTACATACCCCCACCTTGTGTAACGGCCCAAATTGACACAGCAATTTCTGTAATGGTCTCTCACGCCCGTTTGTGTATTTGCATTTACTTTTAAAGGCCGAGTAGATCATTTGGAAATGCTAATGTTGGCCTGCTTGCATTGCGATCAAATGATACCTCACCATTAAAAGCCATGCCTCCTCCGCGACACAAAAGCGCACAGACCAGAAGCTGTGGAATTGGTTCATGTCAAACATTACAGTACCAAGTCATTTACAGTAATGAACGCTAACAGCTTTCAACAAGGAACATCTGCAGGTACCTACTTTCCATTCGCCATTGTCCCTTAAACTGCAAATCACACATAAGTGCTTAATGTTGTATGATGTTGGCGTGAACAGGGTGCCCAGTAGCATGCGTATAATAAGCTGATTGAAAATGTACATATGACGTATTATTGCCCAGTCAACGGTTTTTGCCCCTCTGCCTTTTACAGACAATGTATGATTATAATAATAATAATGTTTCACATCACTTATTGATTGCTATCCTGATGAGACTTCACACCAGAATGACAAAAAAAAAATTCTGGAGAGGATTTACTCTGTCTATAAGTTCCTAGTGTGGAGGGATACAAACGCCAACACTAGATTTACTTTGGCCTTTTATAGATCTGCGCATCATGGAATTGTTTGAGGATATGCACCTTTTAGTTTGTCAAAAATATTGTCATTTATTTGTTTTCATTCGTGGCATTCAAATTTTAGATTATGAACCCAGCATGAGCATGTTAGTTTATATAACATCCTAAAATGCACCGCATAAAGGCAATAAAGTGTAGTTTTCGGTCCATTAAGACCCACTTGGGACCAACTTGTCATTATTTATATGATTACAACAGTATGTAGCTCCGTTTGGAAAATGTCATAACATGATGCCTTGATGAAGTGCTTACAGTTTCAACGGAAGAATTCCACTGAGATGAGACAATCGGATCTCATTTTGAATCATAACAAAATGGCATACCAGCAAACTTAAATCTTGTCTAAAAAAATTAATCCGTTTTGGTTTGCTAGCCAGCATGACACCTTTCAGTGGGGTTTTAAGTGCAAAGTGTCCAAAATCCCCTTACATCCATCAGATTTATTTGACTTATTTTCAGTTCTGCATGTGTAGACTGTCCTGATTCTTCTCCTGTTCGTTTATCTGCCATCTGCAGGCTGCATAATCCATTTAAATCATAATTATTCCCTGCTGTTTGCAAGTGGGTGGCTGTTGGAAGGAGGGATGATGTGAGATAATGAAAGTGAGAATAAGCACATAGAGTTCAACGGAGACAGTCACAGTTACAACAGATGAAGTCTGTGCGGATAGATACTATATTGTTCCATGCACTTTATTGAACAAGTTTAACATACATTAATAAATAATGAATTGGCGAATAAATAATTGAATGACTAAATATAGAGACTTATCTGGATCTTGAAATGGTGACTTTCACACATTTCTCCGGAACTGTTTTCATTTACAGCCAATTTCGAGAAGCATGCTAGAATGCAACATTTACTTTTTTATTACTTGTAGATAGAGTGTATTTAATGTCATTATAGAATGAGTGTTGATGTACACCTTGATTATTATGGCCTAAATATCCTGTCAATCAAAAGTTCAGGAATATGCAAGTATTCAATTTGTGCTCTGTGTATATAATAATTTTTTAAGAAAACTTTATCAAGTGGATGTTCAGTATTATGATTTGTTATGCATAACTTTAGATAATACATAGTTCAAATTAATGTAACTATTGGAATCAGCAGACATCCCTCGAGCATCTGTTATATTTATTTGGTTAAATATTACACTTTGAGATGAGTATTTACTATAAGTCCACTTTAAAGTTAATTTCCATGTAGATAATATCTCTGCATCGAGTGATGCATGAGGAGAATCTTAGGATTTACTGTGATCAATGAGCATCTGTGTATAAGGGCTTTATTTGAGATCATGAAGAGTGAAGGTGATTTTAAAGTTTTTTACATTCTATTGTCCAGCCCAAGTGATCTTCCGTTTGTCTTTTGTTCCCTCCGGCATATGTCTAAAATGCTAGACGCTTTTTTTACTATACCAAATTCAATCCTCTGGGATATAAGATGTTTTAGTTTACCATTGCAAGTAAACTTGGCCTCAATGTAAAGGAGTGTTGACTGTCTTCTGTGATTCAGAAGGAAGAAAGAAGCAAGTCAGCGTGTGATAAGCCAGCAGTATGGGAAAACTAAAGCAATGCATAATCAATTCACAGAATTATCTCTGATCACATGTAATAACGAATAAAATTACTGTAGGCAAAGACAGAAAATAATATTTTTGTATGTAGAAAACGCATTTATCCAAACTGGATTCAAGCAATAGATCATTTCGTAATAATTATACAGTATGTGTACTCGAAAGAATTTAACACATAATCTTTATACTGCCAAATTATGTACATACAAAACATATTTTTGGATGATCCTTGTAAAACGTGACTCAGTACTTATACTGTAAAAGGGTTATTTCAACCCAATATGATAATTCTGGCATCATTTACTCACCCAGTCTTTGAAAGCTGTATGAAGTTTTTTTCTATTGCAAAACACAAAATATTATATTTAGAAGAAGGTTGGTAACCCAAAATCTTCGTTTTGTGTTGACTTCTATTGAATTGACACAAAACCAATGCAAGACATTTGTGGCCAAAGGTTTTCATTAAACAATTATCTAAAATCTCTGTGTTTTGCAAAACATAAACTCATACAGGTCTAGAATGATGATAGGGTGAAGGAATATTGACAGAATTTTCATTTTGCAGTAAACTATCCCTTCTAATGAACTTCATGCATGGATGCAGAAGAGATAGATGTGGAGAAGGCATTGATGTGTTGCAATGATTGTCAAATGCAAATATTTACTGCATTTTAGAACTGTTCATTTCGGCAGCTTCGTTTAAACCAAATCTTTTTAGAAAAAATAAATTCCTTAGTTCAAGGACAATTTAATTTAGTTAGCTTTTTTTTAAACACTATCATATTGTGGAGAGGTATTGTGGTTGTTGACTTTATATAAAATGCACCAGCTATATAGAATAGGCTCCTTTTTAACCTTAAAAACAAATTCCCACGTACTGCTATAGCTAAAAAAGCAAATAAACTAAAAGCTAAAATATGTTAGTTACTTTCGATTTTTTTTAATAATTTGAAATCCCTTTGCTTCTGATGATATACTTAAGTTTTGCGATGCCAAAGTTTAATGTGTTTAAGAAAGTAAGTAATAGTTGCAAATTATTGGCGAATTCTAATAATAAACACATATCCTCACATTGATGAGTGTGACTAAATGTACAGCGAATGTTTATTATTCTGTTGCAGGCTATATTTCTGCAACTGTTAAAGATTGACAGTTTCATGCATGAAGGTATAAGATGAGTCGCATTTAAAGACATTTTCCTAAGTGCCGTCGGATCATTATATAATGTGATTGCAACCTGCCACGAACACCTGCCACTTTCTTTGCTCTGTTGGCAGGATCTCCAGTGGTCTGTCAGGACTGAATAGGAAAGGTAATAGATTCAACAAGGATTAAGTGGGATTCCTGTTAGGGAGTGAAGAATTTAAATACAGACCTTCATGAGAGGTGGTCTACTGCGAGAAACCATGAAAAAGATATATATTGGAAAAACAGCTCTTAAAACCTCTCGAAATGGTTGTAAACACCAGAAGAAAAGGTAAGATGCTATTTTATAAAATTTGTCCATCCGCCACAGTCATCTCATCTTCATCTATCATACAACACCAAACCAGTGCATTGTAACATTGGTCACCCTTAACATCCTCACCTCGACCAGCGAACATTAACTAACAATCAACATCATTTAGGCATTTATTAATCTTAATACATGTTTCATTTTGATAAATGTTATGCTTTAACAAATGTGTTACTTATTGAACAGTTCAGTGTCTCATCTAGTCTAAGAAAAGCTTTTGTCATAAATAAGACAGTGCCATGGTAATACCACCTAGGAGTACTACATGCATATGGTAATAACTATGTAACAAACTGTATAAACATCCCATAAAAACAGTGATTTTCACTGCAGTAAAATAGCATGAAATAACCTACACAACATTTATGTTTTATGTGATTTTAAACCCATCTTGCCTGTCTGTTGAAGTATTATTACACTTTTTACTCTTTCATAATTTACTTGTGAAAATTGTGTCAAATATAACAGTACAGTTTTCTACAGTGTCTCTAATACTGTATCATACAACCACACTAAACAAATATATCTAAAACTAATACATGTACACTAATACATGATACTGTAAGTGGTTACAATTGATAATAATGTTTGAAACTAAAGTTTACGCCCGCATGGAACCTCAGCTGTGCATGTGACCTTTTTAAGATTGCGTGGTGTTTGCCTGTGTCTGTGCTCAATTTCATAGATGTGTGTATTGATCTTCAATGCATTTAAAGCTCAGATGTGTAACATTCTCACTGTTGCAGACATGTGCTTATTTTGTGACATGTTCAAAGCCTCCCACTTGTATCAGCAACCAATAAAGTCTAGCATTCATCCGTCAGTCTGTCAATAACAACAGGGCTAAAGGGCAGTCGGCTATTTTTTACCATCCATCTATGTCACATTGCTTTTGTGTTTTGATCTATAAATACCTATCATGTGTACATGGCAGATGTCGTGTGGCCAATGATCAATGTGTGAATTGTACAAATAAAAATTAGGGATTTAAAAAAAAAACTTGATGTTTTATAAATGTGACGAATACGTATTTTATATTTTACTTTGTCACTTTATTTTAAAATAGTAAATTAATACTACGTAAAGATTTGTAAATTGGTAAACAATTACTCATTGTAATGCCTGATTTGTTGTCCCATATTTAACATTTATTCCTGATCCATGTCTAAAAGGATCACAAACTTCTTTTGTTATTTCCTTGGTCATTACACATGTATGTAATATAGTTTGTTACATCAATGTCTGTATGCAGCTCTCTGCAAGAACAGAAGGAGGACCTACGAAAGCGTCTTTCCTACACCACTCATAAGCTGGAGCTTTTAGAACGGGAATTTGATTCTACAAGGCAGTACCTGGAGACTGAACTGCGACGAGCCCAGGAGGAGCTTGACAAGTTTACAGACAAACTACGCCGGTAAAGAATCTTTTGCACAGACACATTTGGGTGGAACACTGTGAGGCTTTTATAATTGGTTACTGTATCAACTGTTTATCAACCAGTAGACAGACGTTTTTTAGACAGAATAGACAGAATATTTTTAATATTTTTATTGATTTTACAGTTACATTACCCAACCGTCACACATGAACCCATAAAATAGTGCTCATGCTGACCATCATATCTGATAGATATTTAAAGCATCTATCTACAGCATGTATTTATAAGTATAATGACTTCCAATGAGACATAAATAAGTTCTTGTACACATATAATGTATAAATTCTCCTCGAAAAAAGGAAAAGAATGAGGAATGAAAATGTTATTAAGTAAATCCATCAGTGATAGGATCTTAAACAGGGAAAGCAAAATTACCCACATTTATTCTTAACCTTGTGCAATATAGTTTAAGAGCATCCTATACAATCACACACAAACTAACACTTATGATTTCTACAGTGTTGTGAATTAGTTAAGTACAAGTAGTGATGCTACTAGGTAAAGGAGCTGACATTAACCAGTGGTTAAACTTGATACCGCAGTCTAAATTCTCAATTATGGAGAGGGTTTTCCCTTCCCATCGTCTTCCGGTGCTTAACGCTCACATGGGTTGTCAGACACCTAGATTTGTAGTTAATGACGTTGGTTCGTTTTTGAGAAACGCATGGAGGCATACAGACTAATCTTGAAAAAATAAGTTGAGTTTAATAAATAAATGTAATGTGTATATGCTACTGTGACCAACACCAACAGCAAACAATTTGGAAATTCTAAAAAAAAACATGAAGAAAAAACTGCATCGCTGGCTTTGTCCCTGACTATGTGTTTATGCTGGAAAGTTTGCCGACAGTTTGCTGTCAGTTTGCAGTCATGGAGTATCATCTTTGTCTGAACCTGTCACTCTCTCATTGGTCTCTCAGAAAGACAGTGTGCCAGCTCAAGCTCTCTCCCTTGTGAAGACATCAGGCAGCGATCATGGTCAAAACTTTTAAAGTAAAAAATAGATCTGTGGATTGTTATTCAGGCACAGAATAAGCTGTTCTGATAAAAACGTGGCAGGGCACTGTGGTTTCCGACAAACTAGTAACACCAGAGGCCAGCTTTGAGAGGCTGGTTCCCATAGTAGATTTGGTGGTGTTAAACGTCTGCCAAATGAATCAAAAAGATTCGGCAAACCTGCTGCGCTTCAAGAGGATTTACCTACTGTAGTGGGTCCCAGGCTTTGGTGATAGAACTAAAAGTGAAAACTTTTTGTGCAAGGAGCATCACACGTGTACCTCTACACAGCCGCTATTTCATTGTATTAATAAACCAAGGAGGACTGTGAGCATTTTGGACTTGAGACAGTTTGAGCTGGACCACTCTGTGTTGTGGCTCATGTTCTAGATGCTGTAATTGAAACGAATTGTGATGCAAACTGATCCGGGGAATGGTTTTTCACATTAAAACTAAACTCTTTTTTATTTCCATCCCTTCACATCACAGGAAGTTCCTAAGAGTTGCTCTTATAGACATACTGTACTTATATTGTGTTCTACCTGTCTGTCTAGCTTTATCACTTAACAAACGTTTGAATGTGGCACTGGGTTTACTGTGTGTAAGGGGCATTAGCATTCTAAATTATGAAGAAGATTGACTCATTCTAGCAGGATCAGAGCAGATGGCAACTCCATATTAAGATTCTCTTCCATCTAAGACAAATCTGTCTTATATTGGCTATATCCAAATGACAGAGTCTGCTTTCTCCTGCACAAAGAACAACTTTTTGTGCTGTGGGATTCATCGAATGTTTCTTGGCTGCTGTTGTCGATTCAGACGTTACTGTTTGTTACTTTGATGCTCACACATAATTTACACGCACGCACGCACGCACGCACGCACGCACGCACGCACGCACGCACGCACGCACACACAGAAACACAAATGTATATTACTTAAAAGATATTAGTTATTTTTAGAGAAATGAATTGTTTAATATTTAATATATTTTAATATATATTTTATTTGTAATATTTTAAACATATTTTCTTAAATAAATAAAACCATTTATATAACCAAAAGAAATATTTTAAAAGTGCATACTTTTCCAGGAAATGAGTGAATAGACTAATAAGTTGTTTTGTGGATTGGTAACTATTATAGTAAAATAACTAGGGTTGGCTTTTAAGACCAATTTGTCAATGATTTTAATCAGTTTTTCATTTTAAATCATTCTAGTTTAACAGAAATGAAATCCATGTTTCAATACTATATATATATGCTGATTACTGAAACCTTCCTACTAGGCGCCAATGGACATGCACATTTAACCAATTATAGAGCCCACACAACAATTTTTTGAATTGCTTTTTAGTTTTACTTTGAGAAAGAAAATGTGAAATCATTAACATCTCAACATTTATGAACAAATTGAAAAATCTATAAGAAATAAAACCGATTTTAAAATTGAACTTGAACACAGAAAATATTTCCTTTGCCACATTCCCCATTCGAAACCATTTCTTTTAATTCAAGATAGATTCATTTTAGGAATCAACATTAACTAATCATCATCAGAAACTATACAAGAGAGCAAGAGACTGTTAAATCCACCAATATATACTTTCTGATATCCACCAGGCATGCATGCAGAAGTTAGAAAATAAAGTTTTAAACAAAAGCATCAATACACGTCAGAAGGCCCTCATTAAAGTGTTTCAGTTTGGCCCTTGGATGCAGAGCGGACATATTGCAAACCATTTGCTTCAGGAAGGGTAAAAACTCCTTAGCGTTAAACTTATAACACTAATATGACTAAATAATCCTCAAAAGACCTAAATGATTTGCAAAGTCCATGGACACCTTAGGTCTTATTGATTGAATAATTTTTTCCTGAAAACTGCATAATTCCGTTATAACGTATTATATATATTACATCTTTGACGCCATATATATTTTAATTCTTGCATATTGAGTTTTAAAGATTTTAAAGATTTTATACCAAATAATGGTGGTGCGTCAGTGTTTCACCAGTGTATGTCTTCAAGATTTTGTTGGTTGGCTGCAGTGGAATAGTTTGCCAATTAATTTCCTATCTCATTCAAATCTTAATTATTTTCCTTTAATTTCTGGGGCAATCCAAATGTGTCTTTTAGTTACCATGGACATTGACAATTCTTAGTGTCTGTTCTCAAATCACCACATTGTTTTCTCTGTCTCAATCTTACCGGTATTGTTTATGTGGTATAAACTTGTGCTTTCTTCCTCAACTTAAGTATTGACAGTTTCTGCACACACCTCCAGTCTGGTTTTTCTTTCCACTTAAAACATGACAGGCTTGTCTTTGTACCAGCAGTTCCTATCTTTGTGTTAGTATTTCAAAATCACTTACAATTGAGGTATAGTTTAAGCAAGGAAAAATGCATTGCATTCACCTTGAGAGAACTGTTGAGTTGCTGTGTTTCGCAAGTGATTGTTTCTACGGCAACAACAATTTTCACTGCTTTGTCAAAGGTGAGTGTAGCCTTTGCGAGAAGACACTTTGTGTTCCCTTGAACCATACACATATCTCTCTCTAAGAGCATTCTCCAAATTTATAAGGAAGTCACGATGTTCATTGCCTTCAAAGACCAACAGAAACAAGGCATTCCAGTGTGAGCTTTGACTGAGCATATGATTGATTGATTGTGCTGAATAAACACACTTTTCATTGATTTAACCAGTGAGCCGCTTTGTTTCTGACAAAAGTATGAGCCAAAATCGCAGGATGTTATAAAAAAATTAAGTCACCAAATGACACTGTTCTCGATTAAATTAATCTGATTTGATGGAGGCATTCATAAGGGAGGATCTGCTAACTGAACAAACTACATAATGTATATGTCATATGAGTGCATATTTGTAAGTCACTCTCATTCATATTGAAAAAGTATGAACTACAGTATGAGGAGATGTGTACTTGCATTACAATTACACAAATACATTTTTGAAATTTATAAACTTTTTCTTTTGCTTGATAATTCATACTCGGTATGTCACAAATTGGAATAAAATCAGACTTCTTGTCATTCCCAGTCATCATAGAACAGCTTCCGAGGGGCTCCAGTCAAGCCGTTTGACACTGTGATTGATACGCCACTGGCTTTTATTATGGTGTCACACGTGGTTCAGATGCAATCACGCTGAGCTGTTCCCAATGCGTTGACATGGCAACAAAATGTCTTGTTCCCTTCTCAGGGAATCAGGGTGGCAGATGCAACCAACACATTTTCGGAGGTAGCTCCACTGCAAAACAGTTGTGTAAACGCTGCTTTTAATGTAAAGCACAAATGTAATTGGACAGCATGTTTTATTACAAGAAAACTGAGATAAAAATCGACGCAGTGGGAAAAAAAAGATGCCGTATCACTACAGAATACCTGCAGAGTGTTAATTACTAAACTGTAATCTTTTGTATTTGCATTAAATGTTTGCAGCAGCAGAGGATATGGTGTTATGGCATGGGGACACAACATCTCATTCCTTTATGGGGAAACCCAAGTAACAGTCAAACCGGAGACTATTAATTTGGCCTCTGTTGTGTCGAAACTGATGGGGTCCTTACAGTTCACACCACTTTTACGATGTCCAGCGGAGCAATACTGACTGGGCTAGTCACCAGTGAGCACTATCGCAAATTATAACCATCAGTGTTGTAAGGCAAGGTGTCCCAGAACTTCAACAATGTGGAAGACTCTGGCTGACAGTTAGCACAGGTGGTAGCCTTGTTTATCTGTAACACTGACAGTTCCACTGGGCACTGTGAAACCACTGGGAAATGTACTGCTTTGCCCTAGAAAGGGGTATCGTACTGAGTCCGCTCTCAGCTGCCTGTTCCCAAAGAAAGAGAGAAAGCTTATTGATGGATTGAATATCTATTCTGGCCCAATATTGTAAGAAGCAGAAAGTTTAAAACAGCAGAATGACTTGCCAAAGAGAGGAAAAGTTATTTTGCAGGTGTACACCCAACAGTCCAACCGTCATGTAGGACCTGAGTTGACATGCGGTCCACTCTGAGGTTGTAGAACCTGGCAAAGGTACTGCTGGTGGTAGACTGCTAAGGATCTCCATACTTTAAAATTTACATTTAGGCATTTAGCAATGAAGCGGTAAATAGCAAAGATAGCAAAGATAACAACAGGTGAAAAAGTGTTACAAAGTGTTTTCTATGTAACAGAAGGCAAGATAAAACCTGTAGGGTATGGTTTTTTATTTATAAAGTGAGAAGGTTATGAAGAGGGTTTTTTGTGGGTAGGTATGCTTGGGCACATCAGGAGTCCAGCAAGCAGAGCATTGGAGTAGTCCTGTCTGGACAGGACCAGAGCCTGGATTAGGATTTGTGTAGCATGTTCCAGAGTAGGGGTCGGATCTTCCTACCGTTGTAGAGAATGAATCTGCAGGATCTGGCAGTGGTGGCTAGATGATCAGAGGAGTTAATCTGATCATCGATTATAAGAGGTTGTAGTTTCAAAACTTCACCTACCCACTATACCCTGAAGGATCTACCTGAGAGATATAATTTTAACCAATTGAGAGCCATGATGAACGCGCCCATCGCCTAGAGAGTTGAAAGTAGAATGCAGTTGTTTATCATTATCTTCTGGGGCATTTAGTCTGACAAGTTCTTGTTAGTGCCACTTCTTCTGCTGCTTCCGTGAGGGTTGTTAATGGGAGGGAGTCGCTTTCCAACACACGCCGAGCACTTCCAGGTCTGAGACAGGGGGTTGTCTGGGAGCAGATGCTGTACGGGACCTTAATGGAGGGAAGGCAGTCGGGTCGCAGTGAGGAATTATGTGCAAGGTTAAGCCAGAGGTGGTGTACAATGGACCACCATAGTGGCCATCAACCGACCCAGGGCTCACGCCGTTACCTTGGTCACCCAGTTAGTCATCCAGTTCTTTTAGTGTCTTGGATTGGTGTACTTGCAGGATAGCCATTGCAGGGAAAGCGGAGGCATCTTGATCCACCACAGTGAAGGATTTAGACACGAGTGTCGATGAGGCCTTACACAATTTAGGGGAGTCTTGGTGGCCCTCTTCAGTATTATGACGGAATAATCCACCTGGGAAACATTGCCATAGTTGTGCCCCGTCAAGGTCTCTAGAACTTGCCTTCTAAGTCTTAGCGAGCTCCTCATGCACTTCTGAGAGGAAAAGTCACGGGGTGAAGAGGCTTGGAGTTCCAACCACTACCCAGATACCAAAAGTAAATTTAGGGTAATTTAGGAAGCCATTAACAGACATTACGCAAGCTCAAAGCTGGTGATAGTGCCAACGCAGGGCCTCAGACTTACTATTGACAGAGCTGATGAAGTGGTGACTGATTTCGATATGAAAATGATACCTGTGACCACAACAACTTAATCTTTTGCAGTGCCAGAGGCCCAGAGATGTGAGGTAGACCTTTTGAGAATCTCAATTTATGAGACGTCTGTTGCAACCAAGAACATTGTGTCCCATTAAAGAACCACACACTGAATTTAAGGTAGAAAATAGATTTTTGTACTCTGACTATGGCTAAACGCCCAGAGGAAGCCGTTCACAGACTGTCCGCTACACCAGATCATACAACCCAGCAATAGAATAACAAATCATCTCATTCAGAGTGTAGGTCGTAGGCATTACCCAACTGGGTCGAAGAACAAAACGTAATGAAAAAAACATGTCCATTTAATTTGCCAAGTTTTTTTGGCCATTAGAAAGTCAGTTGGGAGAGTTCTTAAGTCCAAACCCCATCAGTCTCGACAAAACATGGAAAAAACGAAAGAAGTCTGAGTACATTCTGTTATTTTTTCAAATATTTATTGTTTGATATTGTGTTTACCACAGAATACAGAGCAGTTACTCAGCTCTACAGAGGATCAACCAGGACTTAGAGGATAAAATTCACCGAAATGTGAGTGCATATATTAAACCACACTTTAAAAACCCTTTAACACATCACTCAGTGTTGTCTAAGTAAGTTTGCATTCACTAATGTGTGCCTGTAGATTTTATTATCTGATGTTTGGATCTAATTGTTTACAAGCACTTGTTTGCATTCATCTATTGGCTAGGTTTTCAGAAAAGTGTTAACACTGCTGTCTGCACTTATGTTCAGGTGCAAATGTGTTTTTACCATGTCAAATTACATAATGTGGTAAACATGCAATAGCAGAAAATTCAGTGAGAGTTTATTAAAATATCAACATTTGGTGCAGCTGATGTTAATTACAACCAATTACAAAGAGTCTTTTCGTTTTCACATGACAATGTGATAGTGTGTGTAATATTATTGAAGCCAAATTTGTATCACATTTATTGTTAATGCGAAGCTTGAATTTTCTATTGTTAATGCGAAGCTTGAAACACACAATTGATTTATGGTAAAAACAATCATTTAATACCCAGATGTTATATTTTTGTTAAATTAAAAAATTTACTTAAAACCCTAATGAAACTATCAAAACTGTTTCACATTATATAACACAGTCTTAATAAACACAGAATTGAAAATATTAAGTCAAAAGATAGAAAAATTAAATGCATAGTTCATCCAAAAATGAAAGTTCTGTTAATGTTTCTCATCTTTGAGTTGTTCCGATTCTGTGTGCAAACCCGATTCTAAAACACTATTAAAAAGGAATGCAATAATTTACAAATCTCATAAACTTATATTTTATTCCCAATAGAATATAGCTAGCATATCAAATGTTGAAAGAGAGAGATTTCGAAATATCATGTTGGTTCATTTTGAATTTCATGGGAACTACAAATTCCAAAAAAGTTGGGACAGGTAGCAACAAAATGCCGGAAAATTCAAATATACATGTAAGGAACAGCTGGAGGACCAATTTCGGGCTCTTAGACGGCACTGCATCACATACAGGAATGCTACTGTAGAAGATATAATGACATGGGCTCAGGATTACTTCCAGAAAACATTGTCGGTAAACACTAACCACCGTGCCATTTGCAGTTGCTGGTTTAAACTCTATAGGTCAAACAACAAGCCATATCTAAACATGATCCCGTAGAGCAGAAGTGTTTTCTCTGGGCCAAGGCTCATTTAAACTGGACTCTGGAAAAATGGAAAACTTATCTGTTGTCAGACAAATCAAAGTTCTTTTTGGAAAACTGGGACGCCATGTCATCCTGACTAAAGATGACAAGGGCAACCCAAGTTTTTATCAGCGCTCAGTTCAGAAGCCTGCATCTCTGATGATATGGGGTTCCATGAGTGCGGCATGGGCCTCTTACACATCTGGAAAAGCACCATCAATGCTACAAGGTATATCCAAGGTTTAGAACAACAAACGCTCCCATCCAGACGTAGTCTCTTTCATGTAAGGCCTTGCCTTTTCCAACATAATAATGCCAGACCACATACAGCATCAACATACAAACATCATGGGTGCATAGAAGAAGGATCAGGGTACTGGCCTGCAGTCCAGATTTTTCACATTTGGCGCATCATAAAGCCAAAGATGCCACAAAGAAGACCTAAGACAGTTAAGCAATCTATAAGCATGTATTAGACAAGAATAGGACAACATTCCGATTTCTAAACTTGAGCAATGAGTCTCTTCAGACCCCAAAGATTTGGAGACTGTTATAAAAATAAGAGGGGATGCCAAACTATGGTAACAATGGCCTTGTCCCAACTTTTTTGAGATGAGTTGATTTCATGAAATTTGTAATGAAATAATTTCCCCCTTAAAATTACACATTTAATCAGTTTAAACATTTGATGTATCATCTATGTTGTATTCTGGATAAATCTTGAATTAGAGATTGAAATCTTCACATTTGAAACTTCCAAATCTTTGCATTTTGTTTTTATTCACAATTTGTACAGTGTGCCAACTTTTTTGGAATCAGATTTGTAAATTTCTTTGATCTAATGAGCACAGAGAAAGATATTTGGAAAAATGTTTTTAACCAAACAGTATTGGACCCCTTACCTATCAGAGTGTTTAAAAAAGACTGTAATAAATGGAATAATATTTTAGGTTCATTAAACCGAAATGAGTTTAGGACAGCAAAATGTTCCAGGGTACTTTAGACAAACATTGTTATTTATACTACTGAAGTAGTCAAAGGGGAACAAGAACTGTTTGGTTGCAAGAATTTGTTTAAATATCTTTACCTGTGTTCAACCAAACAAAAAATGTATAGTATTATTGAATAATTTATGAAAGATTTGTTTCTATGTTGGGTAAAATATCCCTTTATTCCTTTTATAAAATTGTATGAAACAATAATAAAACACTCACACTGTTGCTCTGTGTGTATGTGTTTTGTATTTACTCTTGTGGTTTATTAGAACATGATAATGTAAAGGGAATTTTTGGCCAAAGTTTTTAAAAAGTGTGTTTCTCCCACCAGTCACAGCACCATGATGATGAAAAACGAGCTCTCAGCAGAGAAATCATCGTCCTCAACAATCACCTAATGGAAGCTAAGATGACCATAGAAAAACTAAGAGAGGACAATGTATGAGATATAATGACATCCTAATTTTTTAACACATTAAGACTAAGTCCATTAGAGAATTATTTGGTATTATCTAATGTTCTTTTTGTCCCCTTATTCTCAATAGGACTTGTATAGAAAAGACTGTAACCTAGCTGCTCAGCTCTTGCAGTGCAATAAGTCTCACTACAGAGCTCAGTTATCTGAGGTGAGTTAGCAAGTATTACAAGTTTTTTCAGGAAACATTAACACCATGTATGTAAATGCACCAACCCTTGGACGTGTACGATTTAAGGTCTCAGACATTTAAATACACATATGTAAAAGCCGAAATACATTTGTAAATAGACACTGATATTTATGAAGGCAGCAATAGAGAAAGATTCACTGGCTGTCTGCTACTCAACAATCTCTTGTATCTTTCTTTGCTTTGTGATATGGACCAACAGAATGCATTTATTTGCATCTCTGTCATTTACATTTTAATGTCAAAAATCGTTTTTTAGTCTTTGCTCTTAATTTCTCTGTGTCACACTTTTACCCAGTTGCCTGCAGAGTTTCAGGAGCGCGTAAGCTTGCACATGGAGGGATCCTCCATTTGCCACTCCCCATATGCCGACACAGTGCCTGCGTCTGTCATTGCCAAGGTCCTGGAGAAGCCAGACGAGGTTTGCAGCAGTCAGGCCTCTCGCTCAGCTAGCCCACAGCCCCAGGAACGTCAAGGCTTTCTTGTGGGCACAAGCCTTGTAGGTAGCACTGAGCGCCTTGGTCTCCGGGCTACATACAAATCTGACCTGTACAACAGTGACACAGCACTTTATTGCCCTGATGAACGAAGGCGAGAGCGCAGACCTAGCATGGACCTCCATGGCCAGCGGAAGGTCTACGAACCCCAAAACTCCACTGACAGCAATCCAGAAGAGGGTTCCATGTCCATGCAGCCTACTTTTACGCAGGATCACTTCCAAAAGTTTACCACCTCTCTGGGAGGTGGCTCCAGCTCCTATTCCAGCTTTAGTGAAAGGGGGTCTGAAGATAAGGGTCAGGATCCTCCTAGTAGTGCTGCATCTTCTCCACACCACCATGCCCTTTATATGGACTGGAGGGATGGTGTTGAATACGAGCACAAAAGCGACTCCTCCTGGGAGAGGGAAAGTCCAAGTGCCTTTAGTAAGGCCCATACTTTTCAACCAACTGAGCCCAGCCATCATCAGAATGGCAGCTCACCCATTTACAGCAGAACCATGTCCTCCTGTTACAGTGAACCCTATGAGCCCCTGCCACCTTCAACCTCACCCAGTATCACCTATGGCGACAGTCGCCGTGGAAGTGCTTTTGCTCCTGAGGAAGAAGAGCTAATTGGACGATGGAGGCAGCTGAGTGTGGAGGACCTTAGTGCACACACATACCGAAGTCCAGGGCGGGCCTCACCTTACAGCTTTTCTGAGCAGCACTTCTCTGTTAGGCCTGCTAAAATTCGTCTTGGTCCTCTCTACAGTAGCTTCCAAGAGGGTACTGATGTATACCATCACGCAGGGGTGGTAGACCCCTTCTCAAGCCCCAGTCCTGAGTGCAGTCCAGGTCTGCGTCAACAGCAAAGTCAGTCTCACCTGTACCGCTCCAAGGAGGACAGCCAAGAGTCCGAGCACAGCCTCTATAGCCCAAAAGAAGGTGGAGTAGCAGCTGGAGGCAAGGCGACTGAGTATGTTGACGTAAGTCCAAATAGCTCAAATGAGTCGCTGGACCGCGGATCTTTGGAGATGGCTGCTGATCTACAACATTATCAACCAGAGAGGCGCAGTGTGTCCCCTCAGGGAACCACCCCACCACCTCCCCCACAACAACCGTACCAAAAGTTTGGCACACTAGGACTGTCACGTAAAGACAGTCTCACCAAGGCACAGCTCTATGGTACATTACTAAACTAAAACAAAGTGTTATGGTTACCCCTTGTGTAAGTAGGTTTTTTTAATGTGACGCTACACTTACAGCCAAATGCAATGTGGAATGTTAAGTATTTTCATTGCATTAGCTCTCTTTTCTTTTTATCTTTATCTGTTACGGTGTTTTCTAAAGATTTAACATGATTTGGTCATGTTTTTACAGTCAATATGGAGCTCTACCACTCAGTACTATTTGTATAGCCTGTTTTGAAAGTTTATTAATGGTTCTGTGTGATTTGTGAGACAGTAATTTAAGTGCATCAGAAATATGGATTTTTGGGAAACACGTCTTTAAAAGTTTTAAGAGGGGCTCCTTTTGTTTTACTAATAGCTTTTTAGGCTCATAAGATTTTGTGAAATGAATGATCAGTACATGCTATATAAAATAAATGCTAATTTTATCAAGAATTTTTATTTTTTATTATATAACTTATTAATAGCTGTGTTTATTGTTATTTATGCATTGTTTAATAAATGTTTAATAAATGTAACATTATGGGGAGACAAATATATAGAATTGTAAATCATTTAATTTGTGATACAGTAAGGCATAATCATAACGCTGCATTTAAATGATAATGCCTCAAATTATTAAAGTCATGAAAACAATTCGAGATTTTACTTAAGTTTATTAATGGATGCAGTGACAAACCAGATCTTTTGAAGAATAGTTTAGAATAAACTGCATGATTTTGTATTATCCTCAGTCAACTAAACTGATATGTTATAAAACAGGTTATAAACAGGTTCGGCCATACTTACATTTAGTTTACCTCCTATGTATATACGATATCTTTAAAACTGAGAGACATGATGTTTTTAATTGGCTATTGGATTTTCTATGTTTTCTCTTCTTTTGTTCCACAGTGCTGTATGTCCCTCCCTCAGGCCCTCTCTACCTCATGATTCAATCCCTCTTTTCTCTCTTAATCAGCTGGGATCCGGTGTCAATAGACACAATGATGCATGAATTTTCTTCTGTTTGGCTTTATATAATAAAGCACAAGAGTTGCACTATGTCTGCTGTCGTGGTGTATTGGGAAGAACTTAAGGTTAGGAGGGTTTCACATTGTGCTCCCTGGTTTGAGTAAGGGGGGTTTGGGGCATGGTTCGCTGCTGATATACTGCTAATAATGGCAAATAATATGGTCAATTGGACAGTGACAGTGCTGCCCAAGCATGGTTGTAACTAGAAGTGACACAGCTACTGCCCAAAGTTTGTCAGTTGTCAGTTGTGGGGAAATCCACTAAAAATAATGAGCCAACAAACAGTAAGCTTACGACTAATAACCTGTTTCTGCTTATCCACATGTCCAGCACACCAGGTTTATGTCCTAGTCTGTAATATTTGCCATCCTTTTTCCTTTCACTGCCATCTTGTGGCACAGAAATATCCCTTTAATCACTTCATGTTTAGTACATTAAGCAAGGATTTAAACCCAGGGCAACACTGAGACAGTAAGACGCACATCCAGGGGCTTAACCTTGGAAGTGAACCTGAGTTCTTAGCTCCTCCACCTTTGTCCAGACGTCCACCATGTCATTCAAACTCCCTTGTCCCCCGACTCCACCCTGGTTATTCGTTTACCCGTCATCAGCACTTGACCTCACTTCTCTGGCTGCATCCTTTCACTCAGTTCCTCTGGTTTCAGCATTGGCTGCCATCAATGGCTGTGGCCTGGGTACCACCTGGCTCCATCTGCCGTGGCTCCCTCCTGTCTTTTCTCTGGCTCCCTAAACCGTCATCAAAACCCTGAGTCATTTCTCGGGCTTCCCTCTCCCATGTTAGTCCTGCTGCAGCGCACACTACAAGCATACACTACTGTAAATAAAATCCAATTAGAGATTGAAATGTGTGTGAAAATCAATTTGTGTAATTTATTTGTTTTAATAATGATTACTGTTTAGCTTTAAATCAAATGGTATTGAAATTCTGAAACATATGTAGAAACATAATTCATAACTTTTTTCTTGAGCTAAGGTTATTACAGAATATAACAGATTTGAATAGAATAGAATAGAATAGTAGAAACTATTCACTGTACACATATACGCTATATACATGTACAAGGAGATTATGTGCATCGTATTAATCAGTGCAAACATGTTACTATAACACAAAACAACAAAATTACAGTAGAATACCTGTAGACTATAAATAGTATTGCAGATAGGGGATGAGATGGGGGTGGGGGAAGTTGGAGGAAGCAATTCTGTGGTAGAACTAGAGATACTGTATATTGTATTTACAGTGGGTAAAGAGGAAAGTATTCAAATCCCTTTAAAATGTTCACTCTTATTATATTGTAGTCATTTGCTTGAATCATTCTAGTTCATTTCCCCCCCCCAAAGCACAATATTTTCACAAAAAATACACAGAATTAATATCATTTTTGCAGATTCACTTAAAAAGGAAAATAGAATAATCACCTGGTACAAAATATTCAGACCCTTAGCTGTATATTTAACTTAGGTACTGTCCGTTTTTGTTCAAAATATCCTTGAGATAGTTCTACACCGTCATTTGAGTCAAGCTGTGTTGGATTCTACTGATTTGACTTGATTAGGAAAGCACCACATCTGTCTGCATAAGACCTAACTGCTCAGTATGCATGTCAGAGTAATTAAGAATCACGAGGAACTGCCTAAAGGAACTGCCTAAAATGCTCAGAGACAGAATTGTGGCAAGGCACAGATCTGGCCAAGGTATTAGAACATTTCTTCTGGACATAAGAGCACAGTGGCCTCCGTAACCTTAAAAGGAAGACTTTGGGAGGACCAGAAGCCTACCTAGAGCTGGTAGACCGGCCAAACTGAGCTATCGGGGGTGAAGAGCCTTGGTGAGAGAGGTAAAGAAGACCCCAAGGATAACTGTGGCTGAGCACCAGAGATGCTGTCCGGAGATGGGAGAAAGTCCAAACCAAATTCAACCATCATTGCAGCCCTCCACAAGTCGGGGCATTATGGCGGAGTTGCAAGATGAAAGCCTCTCTTTTGTGCAAGACACATGAAAGCCCACATGGTGGACCTCAACATGGTGAGAAATAAGAATCTCTGGTCTGATGAGACCGAGAAAGAACTTTCCGACCTTCATTCTTGATTCTAAGCGGAATGTGTGGAGAACACCAGGCACTGCTCTTAACCTGTCCAATACAGTCTCAACAATGAAGTATGTCTGTGGAAGCATCATTCTGTGGGGGTGATTTTCATTGACTTCAATTGAAGAAAAGAAGAATACTGCCAAGGACTGTGATATACTGGACAAAAACCTTCTCAAGTGTGCTCAGGACCTCATCACACAGCTAAATTAACAAAAGGGTGGGTTCACAGTGACTTGTGACAGTTCTTAAATGGCCCAGCCAGAAACCCAATTGAGCATCTCTGGAGACACCTGACAATTGCTTTCCATCAACTTTACCCTCCAACCTGACAGAACTGGAAAGGATCTGCAAGGAGAAAAGCTAGACGATCCCCAGAATCAGGTGTGTTGCATCTTTCCCAAAAAGACTGATGCCTTTATTAGATCAAAAGGGATCTTTCTCCTTAATACTTAACAAGGGGTCTGAATACTTCGGACCAAGTGATATGTCTGTTTTTCTTTTTTAATAAATCTTGAAAAAACGTCAAATTTCTGTGTATTTCTGTCAATATGGAGTGTTGTGTGTACATTATAAGGGAAAATACAGTGTAGATGTTAAATATCAATATACAGTAAAAAGATTAACTTTTAATCTTTTAATGAATTTGTACAGATTTTTTTAAGAACTGTCCGACCTTTCCACATGTACACACACACATGGTCAGAGTGTTAACCTTGTGTTGGTTCCCTTATCTAACTTGCAATAACTGAACTTTGCAATCCTGCTCCTAACAGACTCCACCTCTGTATTTCCTGTCCCCTACTACTGCTACAAACAGCCAATCAAAAATCAAATCACCAGACGGTGGGTTATCAACCTGATGTGACACCTACAAAACTCACCTGTGAGAAACACCTTAAGACACAACGTCAGTGTTTTTACTCAAAGTTAGACACTCATTCATTGGCCAATTATCTATGATCCATCACATTATGGACTAGACAAGCTTATAGTATAGAATGTATTGAGAGATAGAACTCAAGTATGTAAAAGTGAGAAAGCTTTCTCACAAAATCCACATCACTACATATTGAGATTTTCTTTGAAACGCACAATAAGTATACTGAGTATTTTGAATTAGTGAGATATAAAATGTACTACATAACAGCACACAAAATTGTTCACAGTTTCGCGTAAGAAAGAACCTTCTTTGTTCTTTAATCAAATATTTGACGTGTCAGCTATATGGTTGGGGTTATGAATCTCTTCCAGGGGTGAAAACACTACAACAAATTTGAGGGCAAATTTTAATACTTAAAATTTAACAAAAATAAGCTATGTATAATAATTTTCATTTAATAGCATATTGTACAACAAATGCAACTAGAACACAATCAAGTAAATATTATGAAAATAAAAATTAAATAGTAAAAAATCCTCAAGGTTTCTGTGCTTTAATCATGTCAAATATGTTTTCCTCATTAGAAAACATGTCATCTAACTTACTAAGGACAGACAACTTTTCAACTAGGCCATTACAAAAATTCCATTAGTCTTATGCATACTTTGTAGTTTTTTTTAATATTATTTGGAGTCAGGGTCTAATTATCATACAGTTTTCACAGACGCATCTTAAAACAGAAAAATATAATGTTCAGTACCAGACAGCAGTAATTTTAAGGTGTTTCATAAAGGACATAATGACATTCTACTTTGTCACCTCACTTTATTTTAGAATAAAAGCAGCAGCAAAGAGAAAATATCTAAATGACACTTAAACATTCAAACAAAAGCCGGACACATTCTGAAAAAACAAATACTGAACTGCACAACAAACACAAGAGGAGGTACAATCAAAAGTGAACAGGTCTTACTGAGTAGAGAGCAACAGAAAACAAAGGCCTAAATTTGGTGTTTGAATAATATAAAAAAATTATAAAATAGTGTTGAGACCTTTCTTTGATGTCATTGGGATCATACCATTCACAAATTCATCCACAAAGGTCACAATAAGGGTCCTCTAAAAAAGACTGTCATAGGGTCTGAATGAAGTAAGTCTGAGGGAAATGTGCGTATTTTCAAACTGATCAGCTTCATTTTCGTTTTTTGGCACATCCATACTGTCTTGTGGGGTTTGACAATCCTCCTTCTCAACTTTGTGGCACACTCACTGAAATAATTTTGGACATGACAGGGAAGAGAACTGATGTGAAGATGGATGTGCCAAATGCCAAGTACATCAACAATGGCTGGTTCTGCACCTGACCCAGCAAATAACCAACTAAAGCTGGCAGTACCATCTCACCGAGAGCTGCACCTACCACAAAAACTGCAGCTGAGCGACCCGTTACCGTTGTATACTGCTCCACCCATGAAATCCCACTGGGAAAGGTGGTAGACATAGAGACACCCAGTAGGGCAGTGCAGCTCCACAGAACATGGTCATTTCTACTGAAAATCATAAGCAGAAATGAGGCAACCGTAGTGCCCACTAGACTGAGCAAGATCAAGGTGCCTGGGCGCAGACAAGCCGCAAAAAAGATGGCCAAACCACGGCCAGCAGCGAATGCTCCCCAGAACAGTGAATTTAGCCCGGCTGCCGGTGCTTGATCCATACCAGCATATTCCTTGGCGTATGTGAATATAAATGAGCCATACGCTACTTCACTTCCAACGTAGAAGAAAAAAAATAAGGAAAGCAAAAATATGATTATGTTGTGGCGTTTGGAGAACACTTGCTTTCCACTGGCTTTATTTTTTCGGTTTGACGTTGGGGAACTGCAAAAGTACAGCAGGAAAAAAGAGAATGACACCAATAAAACCATGACACCAATTACAATGTATGCCCACATAGACGTTGGAAAGGATTTTGTAGAAAGGGACGATGCATGGATTATCCTGGAAGAGTTTTCAGAAACTGTGAGTACATTCACTGAGGCATTCTTGCCTGGATTGTCACCAAAAATCAACTTAGCTATGATTGGGGAGACAAATGCTCCCGCAGCAAAGCTGAAGTGAAAAGCCTGCATATGTGGCCCAGCCTGCTCTCCCCATGTGTCCAATATGAGAACATTACCCCCTGGGAATGACCAGAAAGTCAGAGTTATTGCAGCATTGAAATTTATTTGTAAAAACAGGTCTAAACAGGTCTCTTTTTTTAAAACATTGAGTGGGTGTTATGTTTTTATTATGTGAAATAAACAAAATGTAGGTATTGAGCAAGTACACAAAATCAATGTTTTAATCAATTGTGTTCAATTCCTGTAGAACCACTGTCCAGCAGAGCTTAGCTCCTGCCTTCAAGTTTCAGTAATTGTCAATAGATACATTTGATTCTGATATAAAGGAGCTCTTACCTGTATCTACAACTCCCATTGACACCCCCACAGAGGATATCAGAGCGGTCAGCAGCCAAGTGTTCTTACAGAATGGAGTCCCAGACATCCCAGATGCTGTGATCAACAAGGAGAAGCCTAGACAGATAATTGAAAAAATGGATCTGAGGCTGGAGCTGACACTAAATTAAAGATTGACTGGTTTATAGGTAAATTTGGCCATCGCCATGGAGTGTCAGTAAGGGCACAGAGGCAGAAATCCAGATTGAAAGCTTTATTATAGAAGTTTTCATGGTCTAAACAAGCAAATGGATAAATATACATAAATTAAGAAATTTAAAAATCTGTACATAATATTGTCATGCAATACATATATACTGCAATTAAGTTAACTTAACTGAGCTTCATTAACTATGTAAACTCATATAATTATCGGTAAATACACATTTAATGTACATCTGATGGATCAATCCCGCCTTTCAAAAAATTAATGTAACATTTTACTTTTCGTCATTGATGCACACAAATTAGGTGGGAATTAAGAGGAGTTAGGATGAATTTTAAGGAAGCGAACTACGAATCATCCCTCGATGAAAGGTCAATGCTGCTTTCTAATTGGCTGTCAGCTTACATGGTCGGTGCATGATCACTACATAATCAAAATATCTATCGCCATACTACTTAATAGATTATGTGAATGAATAAATTTTACATTTCACATTAGTTTTAAAGGGCATATGTGGTATTTTAAGTCATGATGCTGTTGTCCCTGTGAAATTTAAAAAGCTTACCCAGTAACATATATGGATTCACAATGTCAAACAAGATCCCTCCCAACAAAGAGCCCCCAGCATATCCTGCTGAACGACCAACAAATATATAGGACAAATTACTAATGTTTTTGTTAACATTTATCGCCAGATCTTCAAGGGTAGGTCCCAGTACTGCAATGGCCATTCCCTTAAAACACATAAAATAGAATAGCGTTTTTTAGTATTCAATCCTAAATATGTTTTATGTCTGACTTTATTTTAACTTAAAATTAACTTAAATGCAGTGAGGTCTCTAAAAAATGCCAATTTCACTAACTAAATCATTTCGACCAATATCCATCCATCACTGTGTAAAAACATGAAAATCACATAAAGATTTACAGAACTGCTGTTTACCAAATACTTAAATATGCACACTTAAACATTACAATCTGAGATTTGTTTATTACTTATTACATTGGTGGCCAGTGAAATTTACTTTGATCAATACAGAGAAAAAATTATGCAAATGTTTCACTTATAACTAACTGAATGAAAATATTTCCAGACTGAATTTTAATAGTCTCACCAGTACAAGTGCAGATGCGTACAGGGCAATGCTGACAAACCATCGCCAACAAGCCCTGTTGTCACTCTTGTACCGCCCAGGCCGAATTTTATCAATGCTTTGAGATCCTTGTAATGCTTTAAACACTTCACTACTATGAGGTTGTTCATGCTCTTCCATTGTTTCCTTAAAAACTGAAATGATGAAAAAGAATGATTGGAAATGACCAAAGTTTATCATGTCATAAAACCATATACTGTCGCAATCACTTCAGGTTTATTATTATTACTTTAAAACTTTAACTTGCTTTAAAGGAGAAGTATCATACTGTTTCATGCATTGTAAGGGCTTTTATTGTTGAGTTCCCATGTCCAATGTTACCTCTTTGTTGAAAATCAAATAAGATGCATGTGGTATTTCTTTGCTCAATAGATTCCCCCCATATCCCCCATATAGTCAAAGGCTCTGAAAGTTTAATAAAATAATCGACTTGCAGAACTCGAAAGAGCACGAGCATCAGTGTGTACATTCCAGGAGAAGCCTTGTGGAGGAGATCGGTCACTAGAACTGCTGACGGTCCACCAGCAGGGTCTTGGCTTTGTCCGGAAACCGTCATAGAACCGTATCGGTTTTCTGTTTATGTGAGAAAACTACATACTTGCGTATAATTTATTTATAATTTATAATTTTACATATTTTGTACATAATTGGCAGGTAGGGATTGTGACTTTAAAAGGTCCAAAGGGCAGCTACTTCCAGGGCTCGGTTCCCACTATTTATTTAGACCTTTTCATTAGTTTCTCATTCACACTAAGAGAAAGTTAAGAAAATCATGAATATTTAAATAATTCTAACCGACTGCACTATGCTTACAAATATCACTTTAGTCCATTGTTATGTAATAGATAATGTACAAGCTTTTGTTATCACAGAAATAACCCCTGGCAGTGTGATCAGAACCCAACTTGAAGTGGACGTAAATTACTGAACATGAAAAATGTATTTGAAATATTTAGTAGCTCATTTCAAACTAATGCCGACGGTCTCACTTTCAGTTATGGGTTAAAACAAAGTATTTGTCTAGAGCAAAGTGCAGTTTGGTTTAGTCCTTTGTAAATATAATGTCACAGATGTTTGACAATATTTATGAGATTGACGATTCGCAGCAGTATTAATTTCCTTGACGAAGAATATGGAGAAAAAAATTCACCAACCAAACTTTTTCACAGATCTAAATCCAAACAAATGTCAGATATGATGACAAAGAGTTTGACAAAATATGACTGATACTTTGTTCTACTATTTTAAAGAGGAAATGTTAGTGGGGGGAGGCAGTCGTGGCCTTATGGTTCGAGTCTTGGACTTGTGATCCGAAGGTTGCTGGTGCGAGACTCGGAACCAGCAGGAAGACCACAACTGAGGAGTGGCGCTGCAGCTGCCCATGGGTGTGTGTTCACTTACTGTGTGTGTACACTGGGATGAGTTAAATGCAGAGCACAAATTCCAAGTACGGCAACACGTCACTTCACTTCACTTCACTACAGTGTTAGCCATGACCTTCACATTTTTTGTGCAATGTGAATGGAGAACAAAACTTTGAGGGCATAGGTTATACATTAAAATGTTGTATTATTATAATAGATTTTGTTCAGTTATATTTGACTGGAAAAACTGGTTGCTGGCTGGAATGGTAATAAGACTGGACTTCTTTTCCTTACAAAACTGGTCAGTGTAAGCTTTAAGCCCAGGGCACCCTCGGGCTCATAGTTGTTAACAGCCATTTTGAAATCTTTGGGGAATGGGTTCCCAAGGACATACCCTTAATGTCATTAGCAACATAACGTCTCATTCCCTCCATCAGGGTATTAAAGTTACATATGTAATGTTGATGTTCCCTTTCTGTCATGATTCTGCCTCTCTTGTTCATGTCTTTCCTGATTTTGGCAGAATCATGGCAGACCTTTGTTTTGTGTGAGTTCACATGGTATCGTTTGTTGTGACATGCCATGTGCTCTCTTGTCTTGTCTCCTGACCCCGCCCCTTGTTATCCTGTCTATCTTCCCATCATTGTTTCAATCCCCCACATCTGCCTCATGTCTTTATCCCTTGTTAAGTTTCCCCTATTTAAAGCTCTTGTGTTTTCTATCCTGTGTCATTGCATTACACTTGTTCCTTGTGATATTTGGTTACCTGTCGTTGTGAATTTCATGTCTAGTTGTTCCCTGTCCCAGCCTTGTTATTTCTAGTTTTAGTTTTATGTTACTGTTTTCCCCATCGTGGGTTTTTATTTTCTGTTATTGCTTTATTAAAATCTTGTTTGTTCCCCTGTATTCACGTGCCTGCATTTGGGTTCTTCATAACTTCATAACTTTTCAGCTAAAGCGAAAAAACTCGACAATTTATGCTGTCATCATCCACTACAGTGGTATAGGCTTGGAAGTACCTAGTGTGGGGAAAGTCACAAGGTCTAGCCTACTCACAATGGTCTACATAATTCTAGGGTCAAAAAGGAATGAGTGAATGCCTGTGTAGCAGAATAATAGGTTGACGGGTATAAATGGGGACAGGAGAGATCATTCCATAACTTTTGTTCATTAGAACCCTTATGCCATTGTGCATGCCTCTCGACTGTCTCGAATCTTGTTTCGATGATGCTTGATCTTAAGGCGCAGAGCAGCTGATTATTCCCGCATGTGAAATCCCCTTGGCATTACAGCATTACCAGAGGTGTTTTTTTCTTACAGAAATCAGTCACCACTTTGAGTTCGCAACTCCCCAGCGATCTCCATTGGACATTGTGTCGCCAAGCGATTGTCCACGTAACCAGGCTGGAATTGTCTCCCTGCAGCCTTGGGCGCACTTCACTGGACAGTGTATCAAGCATTGACCATTATCTCTCAATTGGAGGGTTGGCGGCACCTAGCTTGGGTCCTCAGGTCCACCGTTTGAAGAGCTAGTTCTATCCCAGGCAGAGCATCTCCAATCTTGATCAAGCTAGATGAGACTGCAGCAAGGAACCAGAACTCCATCTGTGACAGAAGGGAGAAAAAATCTTGGGAGAAACCAGGCTCAGTTGGTGGGCCAGTTCCCCTCTGAGCAGACAAAACCAGCAGTTTAATTCCAGACTGCAGCAGAGTCGAGAAGAATACTCTGTTCCCTGTGGTCTTCTCTTGATGGTCGTAGGAGATCTGTGTCCGGGGCTCTAGTTTCCTGGTATCAACTGTCTTTAAGGGCTGTGGAGGGCTTTTCTACTTCCCGATACACCATCTGTTATGGAAACGTACTGGATCCGGTCGACTGCAATGTTCCTCTGATCTGAATATGGCCAGGTGCCACAAGAAGGGCTGTCTTCTGAGTAAAACAGCCAGTTCAGTCACATCCAATTGCTGGTGCTTATAGGCCCTCAGGGACAACATTCAGAAAGCTCCCTTACATGGTGTCATGATACGCCACTTTGGCGCATATATACATCATGGCCAAAACACTCTGTGGCAGTTGCAAATGGCATCCCAGCTTGTACTTGAGGTCACCACAACTTATCTTGAGATTTGTGCTTAGGCACCCTTTACCTCAGTTGTTGCAGGTATGAACAAAAGCTAAACGTCTACCCCAGGCTACATGTATTCAGAGTGTCATAAGACAGCTGGTATAGATGCCATATGTGCCAGTTGCCCCTTAAAAAGAGTGTTACGCCTATTACACTGTACCACCTTTAACCCCTCCTTGGTGAATTGTCTTGAGACAAGACAATTTTACTCAGGGTCAGAGTATAGTCCAGCAGCCCAGAAAGAGATGTGCTGCGATTGCATGTTCTCAACATTTGTCTAAGCCGCTCTGCTGTATGCAGCAACCAACATTGGGGGTGTCTGGGGCGTTTGGTGTATATGTGCGCCATAACGCCCTATAATGACAATTTTGGAGGTTTTGGGGGGTCGGGCTGGGGCATACAGTTGGCAGAGAAAAAATGCATCATCCAATTGAGGAATTTGAGGAGAGGTGAAGTAGTAGGAGAACTACTTAATTGACACAAAAACATTATAGATGAGGCATTCATAGATTCAGAAAGAAACTGCTGAGAGTGCAGAAAGTAAATAGGTTGGTTTTTATTAAAACCTGACTGTTGTAATGAGGTAGTTGATTCACTAGATGGCAGAATTAATATACAAATAGTCTTGAAAATCGAAAACGGAGAGGAAGACAACCTAGCCATTGACCTTAAATACAATAATTCATTTTCGACAAATATGTCAGATATTAATTACCATATGGTAGATATGTTTTGACATACTAAGCCATTACAAAATAATTTCTACATTTATTATATATAGTACCTCAATAAATGAAATAAAAGAATTCAGTTTTCATAAAATATTGTTTTGTAAGGGTTGGCACGATTTGAAATTGAAAAATGAACATGGGTGACCTCCAAATGTATCAATTGGATTCAAAAGTGTTGCTTCCCTTAAAAATTGTAAGTATGTCTCTGAGCCACAGTACCAGGAAAAGCCTTTACCTTAACTACAATATTGATCCGTCCTAAACACATAAACAGTTTAGTTTTAGAAGAACAGCCATTTGTGCATCAGGTAATCAGATCTTTTACCCCGATGTTCTTTAGCAAAAGGGTTTTTCTACCCATGAGTTTAATGATTTAAAGAAATCACAGGAATAGATCCGGAAAAACTATGGCCTTAGGTGCTGCACAGACTCTAACACACATTCTGAGCACAATAGAACACACTCTAAGATACACTTTTTTATTAAACCATTTTCAACTTGAATTTAGTAGAAAAAAACATTTTAAAATGTTTTTATATCATTTATATCAAGTATAAAATGTGGGCTCGTTACCCCTGTAGACTACACCCAGGCTCTTTTGGGGTCATGCCAAAGATGAGCCAGCTGCCACCGATGCCTTTGTCTTGCTCACTGCATGGGAGGGTTCTGACATTGCTACTTGAGTGTTAGACTTTAATAACATATATATTATTTAACAATTGACCATGTTTACCAATATAGTGTTGATTCTTTCCAACATTTTAATCATGTAAAAAACAGTAACTGTGAAATTATAGCAGTGAGAACTAACATCTATTTGATACTTTGAAGGTTATAATATTGCTTAGTTTTTAAGTAATATTATGTTAATTATTATGTTCCTAATACTGTATATCCTGAATACTCTAATCCTGCAATTAAATTGATTATGATAAGGATTGATAATGAATATTATTTAATGTACAAATAATTTAAATTAAATAAAATATTTTTATTTGACTTAAAGTATAGGTGGCCTTATAAACATTGATTATTATTGAAATTTTTTTACATAATCAACATTTAAATGAAGGAAATCTAACTTAAGCCAGCAAAGTCCTTAAAAATGTACGATTTCAAATTCTAACTAAATATACTTAGTGAATATCCGGAAAAGAAGCATTTGCACATAAATATTTAAATTATTTATACTTAAGGAATAAGAACTGAGTAACTTCAATGTTTAATAGTTCCTAAAGGAACTTACCAACAGGTTTCACCTGTTATTAATATTATTGATGTTTTCTTTTGATATTTTGCTGTTCAAAATGATTATCATCAGGTCAACATTCATGTGATAAGTATTTGCTCTTGTAAATGTGGACCCTGCTGAATTCATTGCATTTACTTAAAATAAATAGTTTGAAGTGTACTTATTTGAATATCAAGAATTCCATAATTTAACAAGCCAATCAATATTGTGATTATCTATTTTGCGTTTTAATGTGTAACATCATCAATTGAGTACAGATTATAAGCGTTTATAAATATTTTTTATAACCAGTGAAATAATATTAAACATAAATATTTGTATGTAAATAAATTATTTGGAGTATTAGGACCCCTTCATTTTAGGTTCTATGTTGAAACTACTTAACCTGTTAAGTTTTGCTTTGTGTAAAAATTGTCAACTTTATCAGATTACAAGTGCAGAAATGGCCCAACTTTGTATAAAATTTTTATCTATTTTTTTTCTCTTAAATGATACAATGAAAACGACTGAATTATACTGGTTTAGAGGCCTACATTCAACATTAGTCTCTAACCACAGAGCTGGTTTAATGATCTCAATGAGGTCATAATGTCACTTTCAACGAAGGACAACTGATACAGGGAAGCAGTATTCTCTGAAAAGCCAAAAGAAGAGGTTTGTACTGTCCAGAAGAGCAGTATGGAGTTAAGTGCCATCATGGCAGATGGCAAATATTTCCAATTCTTAGGAAACCCATTCTTGGAATTGAACATTGAGCCTATGTGCGAACAGCAAAACACAAACCCTTAGGCCAGCACGTCTTTGTTAAGTGCAGAAGACACACTAAGTGAATTGCAAACCCACAACAAGGTCCTTTCCATCAGGTTTATTCTCAATGTTATAGAAGCCCTGGTTTAAATAAAGTACTCAATACTTTTTACTTCAGTGAATATTTCTCCGGCAAGAATCATCTTAAGGCTCATTTTTGTATAAGCAATCAATAACTGCATTATATTTTTGTTTGCAAACAATTTTCAAGGCAACACACAAATGCGGTATATCCAAGCATATTGATTTCATAATTGAATAAATGAATATACAATCTCATGGAACATTCCAACAATGTAGGACACATCACAACTTACCCTGATCGGACATATACATTTGACACTTAAACACACTTTTACTGTAAAGTTTATTCTTGCCAAAACAGCTATATTAAAGTATAATGCTGCCACAGTTTCAGATTAAAGATCAGAATTTATTAAAACATGTATTATGTTCTTTAAACAACTAAAAAATAATGTAAATACAAAAAAACAATTCTTCAATAACTCATCAATTCTATACAACAAAGAAATCTACATTTTACAAAAAAATGCATATGGGGTTTAACTTAATATTTCTCTTAATTTTGGAATGCATTTGGTATAGTTCTGATTTCATGAACAATACGTTTAAGCACTTCCAGACCGTCTTACGTGATAGTGACCGAGCATTCTCACAGCTCACTGGTTTAATATGTTGTTTTACAATGCAAAATTGTGTTTGAGGTCTTTGAGGAAATGTCAGATCTGTTTAAGGAAACCTGACGTCACTACCTGCGCACTCATTGCCCTCTAACTGCATCGCACAGAAGTGTCGTGAAGAATGAAGAACAAGACAGGCTGGAGAGAGAGATCATAGGAGGGAGACGTGTGGAACCCACAACATTTAAAGGAATTGGTTGCAGACCTCCGAGGACTTGCCTTGGGATGAACCAAAGTCGTGCCTGAAGTGTTGGGGTATAGTGTACATGCATGCACATTGAGATGTTATTATGTTTGGGATGAAGATGAATGTAGGGGAACTAAGCAAGGATAGTCCACATGCTGGACCATTTGTGCTGGGCGTGCCTTTTTAGTTTATTGTGGTCAACTCCAAAACATTTAAATAATATTCATAATTTAAACATTGACCAAGCAAACTGTTCATTGATGTAATGTTTGTCCAGCAAACTTTTTGCATTGTTCATCTGATCACAATCTCTCTTCACATTATAGAAATGCAATCAGGACTGATGCTGTAGATGCTGGGAACCTAACACATTTAAGAACCCAGGATCACTTAATAATAGTGATCAACTTTATGTTATTTTTAAAAATATATTTAGGCAGATTAATGTTACCATAATTGTTGGATCTCCACTTTGATATTGTAAAGGTCATAGAATTAACGAATAATAGATTTTAAATTAAAGTTTCAAAATGTCAACATTTCAGTGAAGCAGCTGCATGATATTCTTTAATAAAGTTCCTAAACTAAATAACAATGTAAAGAAAATACTTCGAAAGGTTAAGTTGTTGGTAAAAAAGCGTGGGTGACCGTAATCTAGTTTTACTTATTATTTTATATTTAGGTTTAGAGGTATATCAGGCATGTATAGACACGGTCGGTCATCACATTTTATGCTTTATGTACTTAATGATAGATGTGACTTGAAGTAGACATTTGTACAGTGTCATTTGGTGGTCAAACAAGTTTGAAATGTATTGTTCAACCGTATGTGGACACATACTATTAGAGAATAGGAAACCGGATGAAATATTTAACAAACCTATGCATTTATTCATAGTCAAACTAAATTAAGAAATATTTCCCTACGGAAAAGCATCCTAAAAAGTAGTGGGTGGTTTTTGACCCATGCTTGTTTATTATTGAATTGACCTTATTTACTTTTATTAGATTTATGTCATTTTAATCCAACAGCTAGGATGTTTCCACCCATAGTTGGACAATGTCAACCCAGCATAGTCTAAAAAACAGCATTGGGAACTTTTATCCCATCAGTGTGTCAGGTCCAATATTTATCCAGCATGGCTGAAAACCGTCCAAGCATATTTAGAGTAAAGACACGTAAACCAGTAAACAAGTACAATGCGTGGTTTGAGGACATTCTTGTGAAAATCCTATGTAAATTCCAATAGGGATGACATGTGCAACATGTGGTGATATGTTCTGCACATGCATGTGCCATTCATGTGTGTTTTTTCTAAAGGGGCTTACTGTTCAAAGCCTTGTTGAGAAAACAAGGCATGTTCTCCTTTTTAGAAATCCTTAAAGGAAAACCTCATCCTCAGGCTGAATCTGGCAGTTCTCTCAAGGTGGTCCATTCTCAACCAAGGGGATAGCGGTTGCTAAGAAACCCAACATAAAAACAAACAGCCGTCTAAAAGCAGTAATTCAGGGCTGTGTTGTTTGCCTGGAATAATTCAGAAGTTGTGTTTGGAAAATAGTTTCATATTTGAACCGGTAAATAACACGCATTAATTATCACATTCATTCATGTGTAATATTCTGCCAGGACTAAGTGTGATTTCAGAGAGATATCACACTTCGAGACTTGCCAATATCACTTAATTGTTGTAACTTGTTACCCTAAATCGAGGTGACTGATGAGTTTCTTCACAGCCTTCCTATCTTGATGCCATGAGCGTGGGTATAAAATATTGAATGAGACTGGTGGCCTCCCCGGGGGCCCCCTTTCTCTTACTCTCTCGCCTCCTTCGTGCCACGTGACCCTCTGTGAGGCCATTGAGTTCATATGGAGTGCTGCAGTGAGCACAAGCTTGGCCGCCCGCCCACTTTTTTTCCTCTTTCTCTTTCTCCCGCAGCACGGTGGCTTTTGGGAGGGGCTGGGTTCTGAGATGAGCTGCAGTGGCAGAACTAGAGTGAACATTCTACACACATGAGACTTTCCCGGTGTGTGTGTGTGAAACACTTTGTGTGTGTGACAGACAGAAGAGATAGGAGGTATTAATGCCAGGGTCAGTGTGCTCCTTGGTTTTTCCTTGACATCATTGTGAGTAGGTGGTTCTTCAGTGTGTATTCTCGCAGATTACGTGATTGCATGTTGATAGTTTTCTTTTGGCTTGCAGCTTGTGTGTCGGCATATCAGCTTTGTGTACCAGCATGTGGGTTTTTGTGTCAGAGGAATACCTGCGTTTTGGATGAGCTGATGTTTGGGGCAGGGGGGGTCACCTAAGGTTATTCCAGACGGTATGGAAGCTGGAGAGCACTATTCGTTCTCACTGCATTCCTCGCAGCCAGAGACTACATAGCTATGGGGTGCATCACGGGTGCAGGTTTCTATGGACGGAACTTTAGTCCAAACCCTTATCCTATTGGCTTATTCTAATACTATTGTGCTCTTTAGTTTAGGAAAACTGCAATGTAGCCTTTAGAAACATCATGTTCATCATCATACAGTATGTTGCGTTACATTATCTGTACTTGAACAATTCCAGAAAAAGTGAACTAATTTGACTCGGTTGTAAATTGAAATGGATTTCTGCAGAAAATGTGCCCGTTGTATGGTTAATGGCGGTTTTAGTGGCATAATTGAAATCTGTTATGAGATATCAATATACAAACAGGCCCGTAGTATTATCCCACCCCAAGACTGATTTAATGGTTCCTGTGCAAACACGTTCTTATTTGAGTTTTCCACGCTCAATGCAAAGGAAATAAAATAGCAGATATGTAAATGCTATTTAAATTCAAGAATAACAGGATCGTAACTCATTAGGTTATGGATCGTTATGAATGAGAGTACATCTCATGTCCATGGGATGTATTTTAAATACATTGTTATTTATATAAAATAGCGGCACTCATTTCTTAAGGCTAAAGTTCATGGTTTGGCAGCTGGAGGTCGCACAGATATATTCAAAATAACAACAACTCCATTTCTTGAATGATGGTAAATGTTATTATTCACTCAAGCGCTGATCGTAATTAAGACGTGAATGAGAAAATCCTGCTCATGGATAAGCTAAAATAATAACGTTTTTAAATTTGCATTTGATGACAGTTTATTTTTTATTATAATAAATTAGACCATTTTGTCATGTTATTATCAAGTCAGATGATGGGTCTCAAGTATTATTATATTCTCGACACCCGTGATAAACGAACAAAAAGTTATTTAAACAATAAGACTTACCTTGTTGATCGATAAAATAATCATACGTCCGCAAATTCTAAGCAATTGCTCACCTGTTAAGTAAAAGACATGCAAGATCAACATCTTGCATAAAAATGTTAAGCTGTCTGACTTTCTTCGGTGGATTTAGATGTGGTTTATAATTGAAACCCTTAACACTCATTTTAGAATATCTAGATTTCTTATTTAAACAATAATTTTTTTTCTGTGGAATTAGTTATTTCTGACTCAAAATATCTTCAAGTATGTGCTGATACATAAATATGCAAATAGACACCCCTGCACTCTGTCCGACTTGGGAGTTCATAATACTGCCAAAACTGAAAGTGAAATTGAGAGCTGACACAGTGCATGTCCTTGCATATCCACTTAGAATTCCCAGAGCTGTGTTATTACATTTTTTTAATACAGCTTGGGAAACTCGACACACCCCACCGGACTATTTTTCAATTTCTGTTATAGAAAATCGCAGCAATAGCTCGAGGTTTGTTCTACATGGCATGTTGTTGGTGGTTACTTCCCGGTTTCCTCCCCACGGTGCCATGCTTTGGAATACAACATTTAATGTGAAACCTGATGTATACGTCAGATTGCTGTTCTGCAGAGTTGAATGTGTTGACATGATCGGATCAAGGTCTTTGACGTTTAGCGCCATGGCAGTTGCAATCTGCCATTTTTAAACTGTGTTTGGGAACCTTAAATGAAGAAATGGTTTAATCAGCAATGGTTTACTAATGGCTTAGCAAATGGGATACATTTGCACACGATTTGTCTTAAAGCATATAAAAAACATTACATAAATATGAATAAACTTAAAAATTCCCAAACTAGATTAACCTAAAATATTTGGTTTAAGGCTTTATCTACGTGCATGCTTGTTTATATCGAAAAACAATTGGAAACAGATTTTTCTTTCCATTGGACAAACTGCTGTTTTTAATAGTTATTCTACTTTTTACAATGACGCAAATCCATTTTAATACTTTTCTGAAAATCTTGTTTTTTCAACTGAACCAATACATTTTGTTAATATTCAATTTATCCTGTTAAAATTGTCTGTTGGCTCAATATGAACATGTTCAACAATGAATGTTAAATGAGACACCAATATTATTATTATAAATTTAACATTTATTTTTAAAAGGATAAAAAATGCATCCTTTTTTATTTTAAAATGTTGGTTTATGTCTTAAAAAAACAAAACAACATAACATTTCATAAAATGAAATGTATGACATCAGGGACACTTAATGTAAACTAATATAATTGAAAAAAATGCAAATGTCCAGTCTTCCATTTTTTACGCCCTGATGTAGGTCTTGTTGGCTCATAAGGGCCATCAAAAGTGTTAATAGAGTTTGATTGAACACAGACAAAGAATTCAAAGCATTGCCATTTCAGATTGCATTGAAAAAATGAGATTGATCAAGAGGACATATCTTTAAATTAAATACATTTATAGCGCTTTGGAAAAAACTGCATCTTTCACTACATTATAAATAAGAAAATATGACGATTTGGCATGAAACATTAATGGAGCAGAGAATAAGGTCACTACACAACATTTTAGAGTTATAATAAATCATTTCCTGTTTTTAAAAAGCTAATGCTTTTTAATGGGGTGCTGGGTTTTGGAGCTATGATAGAAGTAAATTAATAGTTCATAATATTAAATGTTTAATATTATCTTTAAAAATAGGGGCAAGCGTTACATGCATATTTTTGGCATTTACAGTATTTGATAACAACAAATGATTGGTGTAAAGTTTTTTACAAACAACAAAATATAGTCTGTGTTGCTGCATGTTGATTGTTGTCTTCTGTTACTTACAGGCCACATGTCCTGCTGAATGTCCAGACTGAAGACATCAAGCAGTTTCCACTTTCAGCTCCAGGTACTCTCTGGTCACAATGAGTGAAGTTGCCATTGTGAAAGAGGGATGGCTACATAAGCGAGGTAACTTTTGTGTCAAAGGTTTTGGTGGCTTTTAAAGAAATCCAGGATTGGTGATAAAATAATTGAGAATTCTAAAGTTTAACGCCTCAACTATACATAAATGCAAATAAATATTCAAAGTCGCATAACTAGATTTATTAAATACCTTGTTGCTTTGAGTCTTTAAGCATGTCAACAAAACACACAGTTTTAGTTCCTGACTCTTTAAGGCCTACCTCCCATTGTACTCTGATTGGTCATAAGACCAAGTGAACTGTCAACTGTGTTCATACGTGTTGGAAATGTAAAGCCCATGACCATACATGGGTTTCAGCTACTGTATCACCACGATTAACGGGTTGGAAATTCTGCAAAATCAGTTACTACTGTAACAGGTCTCTGACAACACGGTACAGAAGTAACTGGATGCCTACAATCCTGGCATCCTCGCTGTAATCCAAGATATGTAATTTCTGTTAAAGACATAAGATGCTGTATCGTAAACTTTGAGGTTTGTAACTCAATAGACTGTTTACATGTACTTACATACATTCAGAAAGGAAATGTGAACTGAGGTAAAGAATCCGACAGTCGGTTTGAAAGAGATGTGACGTGTAGCCAAGTATGGTGTCCCATACTCAAGATTCAGTTAACCCATCTAAGTGCACACACACAGTAAGTGAAAACAAATGCACACACCTTTAACACACATATTGGTCAGCCCTTTTTAAGCTCTGCGCCCGGGGGGCAGTTGGGAGTTCGGTGCCTTGCTCAAGGGTCTCACCTCTGTCCTGGTTTTGAAGGTGGAAGAGAGTGCTTGTCATTCACTCCATCCACCTATGATCCCTGCTGGTACCGAGAACTGAGCCGGTGACCTTGTAGTCATAGATGCATATATTAAAGAAAATTTGAATATTTTATAAATCATTTTGATTATTTAAATTTAAATTTAAATTATATTTTCTCAAAATACAGAATTTTCAACGGATTAATATTTACATTACATTTACATTTAGTCATTTAGCAGACGCTTTTATCCAAAGCGACTTACAATAGTCGAGGTGACAATGAAGCGGTAAATAGCCGATACAACATTAGGTGAACAAGTGCTACAACAATGCTACCAAGTTACACAGAGAGAGAAGTTACAAAAGTTTTTTTTATTTTTTATTTTTTTTTGATAGAGTGAGTAGGTTAGAAAAGAAGTGAGTTAGTGAGTTAAGTATAGACATTAAGACATCTATTCTGGAGAGCAATATTAATTTTTCATCCATTGTTGTCTTTAGCTGCTGTATAGTTGTAGTTCTATGTTGCGATTTGTATTTGTCCCACCCCTGCTGTACTTTTATTGGACGGTCCTGTAACAAGTGACATTGATGGGCTGAGCGTTTTTCCCTAAGTAAAACATTTTTCATCGCACAGGGCATAAAAACAATCAAATGAGGCATTTTCATTGGAAACAATTGAAAAAAAAACAGGCAGATGACACACAGAGTAATGTGTCAGTAGAAAAGAAGAGTTTACATTTCTAAACATTAATTTATACCAATGTTTGTTAAACTCCATTGGTGTCATCATCTGTTTAATCCATTATTACATAAGTAAAAAACTGAATCTAGAAGACCTGTGCCAATGTCTTCATGGTGCTTCAAGACCCTCAAAGCTATGAAGTCTCTTCACATTACTGTTTAAAAATATTCTCACAGGATTATGACAAATATTGAAATATTAAATGTTTAGAAATATAAGCTCCTATTTTATGAAGACACACTTCTGCAAAGATCTTAATACTGACACAAATCATTAAACCAATGGAAGTGTGGTGTGCCTTTTACACAGTACTGTATATAAATGCATGTGTAAAAAATAAATGTGGTGACTACATAAGGTCCAGGTTTATGTGCTGTTTTTGCAAAAACAATTCAAGTTTGATTATCAAACTGCCCTGTCCAGTAGGGTTGTGCAATATATTGTAATATTGCAAAATCTAATTAATCCTTTGAAATGTTATTTATAAAATAAAGTATATATAAAGTCGTATGTGTATAAGTTGTTGGAAGTAAAGCTATCAACAGTTTTTGATGGATGTAAAGCTGTCAAACAGTTTGAATGAAGGAAAGATCTCTGGTCCAGCCATCCCGAACAATCTTTGAATGAATATAGAAGTGGAATCAAGCATGCAAGACATGTTAAGAAAGCAAGATCTATTGAAATTTCTATGCTTTATTTTTCCTAAAATCCTGTAAAACATATGTTGGTTATATATTAAAATATGTCAAATTAAATTTAAATAGATTTTAGATACGAAATATTGCATAGCAAATCCAATATGAAATTTTTTATCATATCCCATTTCCCTCGGTATCCCACAGCCCTACTGTCCAGTAAATCTTCTGCTGTACGTGTCAGTGAGAGGTCAGTACTGTAATGTACTTTTCAAACCCGGACATTTTAAGGCATGTCGGTCCCTGCAAACTGAGCGTCAGAGTCATCTCGCCAAGTTTGACACAACACCATGCAGAAGAAATCCTAAGGGTGTGGCGAGCGGAAAACAGTACGAGGGCTGAATATCGAACCCTGCGGTACTTTACTGGCCCGTGAGACATACAGTGCAGGACAGTGCCAAGCTGTGTGCTTCATTGGGAAGGTCATTCCAGTTCAGCTATGCAGACAGACACGTAATGGCTCTCTGGGCCCAGATGAATAGGAGCTCTGCATCACATGGATTTATGCCGCTTAGAGTGGCGGCAGGCTTGTTTTGCCCACAAGGGATTTGTCGAGTTATTTTTTCTCTATGTGTGGCCTGGAAGCATTAAGGATGCTGTATTGAATATATTTTTATCCTTGAATATTTCTTCATCCGTTTTTAGCTTTTTCTTTATGTTAATTTTTAGTTACTTCAAAAATGTTGACCGTCCAGACAGCCGTTTAAATGAAATGTCAAACCCCAGGGTTGAAATTTCTCGAGGGACTGTTTGGAATGTTCAAATATGGTAGTTTCGGAAGTTGCAGCGAAATTAATGCCAATGGATAACGTGGCATGATTTTGTTTGGAAACAAATGTTTTACAGGCTTAAAAGTCCACTGAAATCATTTGCAGGGGGAAAGGTTTCCACTTAATAAAATTAAAAACATTCATTTCTGAAACTGTCAGACAGACGCAGTTAGAAAACAGACCCAGGCTGGACGATGGTGTGAAATGATTGGATTGTGCGTGTGTTTGGATGTGTAGATCGGTTCAGATATGAGTCAGCAACAGCAGTAGCTCATTTTTAAACTGCATGTGTGGCCACGTTATCTTCTGTGTCACTTCCTGTTTTCAAGAATCCGACTGTTGGTTACCAGAAGTCCCACAAATGTGGCTACTTTAAAATAAAACGTGAAAACCCCGAGCGACACCAATACCTCCTACTGTCGCGTGTTATCCTGTGCTTGTTTGTGAGAGTGACATTCAAAGACAGCCTCTCTAAGGTGATCAATAATGTTCTGTCGCAATAGTTTTTTTCTTCGGTTGAGTTTCTTGAAGCTTATCTTGAGTGAGTTATTCAGAACAGCAGCTTCCTGTTGGTTTTGATGGCTGTCGATAAGCTGATCAAATAAAGGCTAGCTGGACATGAGAAGAGTTATCTCTCTTCTCTTTGTCTGCCCTCAGGGATGCCACCTGACTATTTACTTTAAAGTACCGTGGGTATTTCCCCAATGAGAAGAAGTGATGCAGTCGTAGGTGTGGAGTTGCAGCTTGTGTGGTTCCAAGTCTGTGTGGTTAGCCAGAATTTCAATAGAACCGCCGGTTAAAATTTTTAGGTAGTTCCAATTTTATCACACAGTGTAATGTAATTAGTTAAATATGGGAAATGTATTACATTTGGAACACGCTGTTGTAACATTTGTCCAGAGAATGCATGAAAGAATCACAAAAGAGAAATATTCCATAAATGTATTTATATGATTTTGTTTGAAGGGATCACCCAAAAGCGAAAATGTTGTCATTTAATCACATGCTTTTCATTTCAAACCTGTATGACAGAGCAATGGCAATGGCCCATTTAATTCTATTGTTATCAAGCAGAAACCAATGAGAGTCAATGGGTACCACCATTGTTTGGTTCTCTGAGTTTTAACGTTTTGAAATTAAGCTAAATTCAGCAGGACACCAGCCCCTAGGAATAAGTTTGGGAATCCTTGTTTATCAGTTTTAAAAAATGCATTTTTTCTTTTTGCATATTTGTCCAAACTAGTAGATTTGGTGTCTTTAGTGGTCTTATTTACCCTTACACTTAAATTAAATCTTTCAATAGCTGTAATTATATGTAGACGGACATATTGGTTTTGCCGATTAATCGGATTAAAAGGATTAAACTTCCTTTCCGGAACTATCGGTTATTGCCAAAAGTCCCAGCCAAAGGTTTTTCCGGTGGCGAAGAAGCTGACGCAGCTAAGACGGTTTTATGCAAAGATTGTTTAAGGTATTCTACTAAGGCAGGTGTTTTTTTTTCTGGATTTCCAGGCGAATACATAAAAACATGGAGGCCAAGATATTTCCTGCTTAAGAGCGACGGAACATTTATCGGTTACAAAGAGCGACCACAAGATGTTGACCAGCTGGAAACTCCACTCAATAACTTCTCAGTGGCCAGTAAGTAGGGGTTTTATATAGCAGGGGTGATTTTAGAGGTGAGGGAAATTGTTTCCCTTTCCTTCATTTGCAACCTTTCCTAATCACTCCTTGACACATAATCCCAAAATAACAAGAACACACACACGGACGCACGCACGCAAACACACACATACACTCACACACACGCACACACCCACACCAACTTCTGTCCCTCTGTTTTTCACAGAATGTCAACTGATGAAGACAGAGAAGCCAAAGCCAAACACTTTCATTATTAGGTGCCTGCAGTGGACTACTGTCATTGAACGTACCTTTCATGTTGAAACCCCAGAGGAGAGGTTGGTGAACACAAATTTTGGTAGATTTTAATGACAGGACTCTTATACTAATGCATGGAAATGGCATATTCAATACTGTTGTATGGATTGTTCACCCAAAAAATGTATAACTTCAAACATCTCATTTGTAACCTGTATGACATTCTTCCATTTGCGAAACACAAATTAACATTTTGGATAATGTTGGTATTGGAACAACGGGGATACCCGTTCACCTACATTGATTTTGTGTCTGTACATTAGTAGTAAAAGGGTAGCACTGCCAGTATTCAGGAATTTAAATATGTTTGTGTTCTGGATTTCACATATACATTTTTACTTTAAGTTTAGTTTGTCGAGAATTCTTCTCAGCTTCTTTTGAGTGGTAAAAGTTTTACATGGCTTAATCATCAATCTAAACACAATGGTGTTGCTTGGTGATGCCAAAAAACATATACAAATTTGTTTGATTTACATTTCCCAAATCCCACGTGCATCATAGAGTTCATTATATAAGCAATGTTAAACTTCGTTCTTTAGTTCTAGCGCTTGTAATCCAATTAGGACATGCATATAATTAAATATTAATAAATGCAATTAAAAAAAAAAGTTCTTTCTGTAGGGAGGAATGGACGAAGGCCATCAAGGCGGTTGCAGATGGTCTAAAGAACTATTTACCTGATCCAATGGATATGTACCTGTCCAAACCTCGACTTAAAGTGGTAAGACAACCCTTGTGTAATCCACAAATCTTCATTCTGAGAGAATTTTGACATCAATTACTCTTATACTTATACGTATATGACTTACTTTTTCTACAAAACACAATTTTTTTAAAGAAACCAGAAAAACACCAGTCCCCGATGACTTCCATTGTATGGACACCAATCAATGGAAGTCTATGGGGTGCTTGGGTTTTTGTTGTCCAACAAAATTTTGTTCAGAAGACAAAAGAATCAAAATTTCAGGAGGGTCTATAAAAGATGACGGCATATTCATTTTGGGGTGGACTATCCCTTTGATTGCTAGTTTAAAAAATACCTTTAATTGCGTGTGGAATAATTGAAGATCTTAACATTTTGTAAATATTCAATTTATTTAAGTTTCTTTGTCCCCCCCAAAACGCTACAAATTCATCTCTTTTTTCCAAAAACTTTTTAGCTTATGTCAAAAACTAAAAACAAGATAACATGAAACAAATGATACCAGAGACTCACCAAAAGTTCAATACAGTTTAAAGCACACACTTTGAAAGATCAAACACAAAAAAAATGCTTTAAAGCATTGCCAAGTTGAATTGCATTAAACAAATTACTATTGGTCAAGACGACATATTGCATTTAAGCTAAAAAGAGGTTCGGGATTTGTAGCGATTTGTAAAAAACAATGCATCTCGCAGTACATTTTAAACAAGGAAATATAGTGTTTTGACATGAAACATTTATGGAGCAGAGAAAAAGTCACTACACAACAAGATGACATGACAAACTCATTTTTTTATTTGGCATTTAGAGCATTTAAAGCTCTTCAATTGTACTGTTTTACATTTGAATGATTATTGTGACTACATACTGTTTATTGTCATGATTTTCATATTTTTATTTTGGGTAGACAATGCATGACTTTGAATTCCTCAAACTCTTGGGCAAAGGCACGTTTGGCAAGGTCATATTGGTGAAGGAGAAAGCCACGGGAAAATACTATGCCATGAAGATCCTCAAGAAGGAGGTGATTGTAGCAAAAGTAGGTCCTTTATTCTTACTAAAATTTGTTCATACTTAATCTTAACATTGTGTGTTTTTTATTTTCTAAATCTTCTTCTGTTTTAGTTTAGGTATTATATAGCTTTTCTTTAAAAAAAAAAATGCTTTAGACTGCATCTTCTTTACAACTGCGTAGTCATTTTTCATGTTTTGTCCATGTTTCCATGTTTGCAGGATGAGGTAGCTCACACACTTACTGAAAACCGGGTCTTACAGAGTTCCAAACACCCCTTCTTAACAGTAAGCTGATTTGTCAAAATTTGAACATTTGAATTTTTAATGAATAGCATACAACAAGAGTGCTTAATCCAAGAGCTGTGTTTCCAGCCTGTGTCATTTATTAAAGGATTCTTTTTTATTTTTTTAAGACCAAAGCTTTTTTCTTGGCAATCAAATTAATTTTTCATCACTCTCTTCACAGGGTCTCAAGTTTTCTTTTCAAACTCAAGACCACTTATGTTTTGTTATGGAGTATGCAAACGGAGGAGAGGTGAGCTGTTACGAAGGTGAAGCTTAACTACTGTATGTTACATTTTTAAGCTAATCAAATGAATATCATCTAGATACTGTAATTCCATCCCTGTGAATGTAGTAAGTAAATATAAGCCCTCTTATATAGGTAGAAATAAGATTTAAATTAGGTTTGATGTTGGTTTTTTCGACAGCTTTTCTTCCATCTATCGCGAGATCGAGTGTTTTCGGAAGAACGAGCACAGTTTTATGGTGCAGAGATTGTCTCAGCCCTAGACTACCTCCATGCTCAGAAAAATGTTGTTTACAGAGACTTGAAGGTGAGAAAATCCTGCAAGGAATCACATCTAATATAATAAAAATGTTTGAAATCGATGTAATTCATTATTGTAATGTGATTATTTTCTGGTAGCTGGAGAACCTTATGCTGGATAAGGATGGCCACATAAAGATCACAGATTTTGGTTTGTGTAAAGAGGGAATTACAGAGGGAGCTACAATGAAAACGTTCTGCGGTACACCAGAGTATCTTGCCCCAGAGGTAATACATTATGATGAAAGATAAATTACAATTTTGTTGCATGGTTTATTTTTAAGACCATAAAAATAAACTGTTAAAAATATAAATTTCTTCACAAATGAGTAACATTTTCAGACTATAATATGGATGTCTGTAATACATAATAACACAGAAAGCTACACACTAAAAGCAGTTTATTAAACCGACACAGTTTTGTACAGTTATGGAGCAACTTAATGTCTCTCTTTGTTTTTTGTTTTTAGGACGACACATTTTGCATTTCTTTCAAAATAACTTGTGTTGTCGCTTTCATACATTTCCCAAACCGTCTGTTGAATAAAAAGAAAACATTTTTATCACCTTTTTTATTTTTATGTTATTTAACATTTTATATGTTTATTGCAAATGTACGTTCAGTCCGTGAACATAGTTACAATGGAATATTTGACATACGTATGTTACCTGGCAACCATTCGAACACATTAAATGCCGGAAACACGCTACAAAATGTAATTTCATAATGGTTTTGATGGGGAAAGATAATGCTTCCATATGGTGTTTAATAAAAGCCATTATTTTTGCTGTGACGATTTCTATTGTTGTGTTCAGTAAAGTATTTAACTTCATTGTTCACTGTTCCTATTGAGGTTCTTGAGGACAATGATTACGGTCGAGCAGTGGACTGGTGGGGATTGGGGGTGGTCATGTACGAGATGATGTGTGGCCGGCTTCCCTTCTATAACCAAGATCATGAAAAGCTCTTTGAGTTGATCCTCATGGAAGAGATTCGCTTTCCTCGCACACTCGGACCAGAGGCAAAATCGTTGCTGTCAGGCCTGCTTCAGAAGGACCCCAAACAGCGGTGAGAGAGTTCTCTAAATGTACACCGATGGGACAATCAACAGAAGAATATTCTGTTTAAAGTTCTGCCGAACCTAATGTCGCTTCACACCCATAAAAGCATGTTCTTTATTGTACGATCCCCAGGTTAGGTGGAGGACCGGACGATGCAAAAGAAATCATGCTGCATAAATTCTTTGAAGGCATTGAGTGGAAAGATGTCTATGAGAAGAAGGTGCATAATAATAAAATTTACTCTGGATGTTATCGTTGTAGAAATCGTTGATATACCTTTGTTTCTGTTTGCCTCGCAGCTTATTCCACCCTTTAAGCCCCAGGTCACCTCTGAAACAGACACTCGCTACTTTGATGTGGAGTTTACAGGCCAGACAATCACCATCACACCCCCAGGCCAAGGTGCTGCATCCTGTCTTACACCACAGGCTAAATCTAATGTTTTTTATTGCTTAGTGCTGAAGCCACCATCTAGTGGTGATGCTGGTTATATTGTTGAATGCTTATCTGGAATTATAATCAAACGCACTTGTGACCTTCTTCCATTACCTATAATACTATTTTCAAACTCCAAATTTTGTGCTGAACTGGGCTTAGTTAAATTAGTCATTTTTTGTCTGTCGGCATTATGTGAACATAGTATCAGTGCTTGTCATATAAAAATAGTACAGTATACATATTAAAACAATGTATATTGCTTAACAATATTAATTTACTGTCACAGAGAACTAAACTCCAAAAGATCACTTTATTCTATTTTACATGTTAAGGTGTTAGAGAACCAAATAAACATTTTAATCAATAATTCTATTTACAGTGACCATAAATTTGATCCAATTTTGTTAGTGTGGGTACTCTAAAATATGTCAGATTGGTGTGGATAACATAGTATCGTACATTTTTGACAAAACTTCTACAGTAATCAAGTTAATATTTATTTAACGTTGGATTTTATATTCAGTTGTCTAAAAATATTGAAATTTTTAATCGTTGCAAAACTTTTTACTACAACAGCAAATATACCATACAATACTGCAATAATATTATAAACCTCAAAAAATGCTAATAGTTAAAGTAATACTTTATAAAAAATTCACAGTACCTTCAAGTCCAAGTAAAATGTTGGATTTATATCAATTATTTATGCAATTTATGAAGTCAATTTTGTCCCAGGTTCCATTTAAACTTCTAACATTGTATTATTTATTTATTTAAATCATTTCATGAATTATCTTCTCTGTTATATGCTTCCTGAAAATAAGAAGTCTATTCACTTGCTGCAATGCAGATGATCACATTGTTTCTCCTTTCTCCTCAGAAGAAAACATGGAGTCTTATGACAGTGATACAAGACCACACTTCCCACAGTTCTCATACTCTGCCAGTGGCACAGCCTGACAAAAAGTCCTTTAAGCACAAGTACACCGTTTCTTATAAGACACCGCTGATAACTGATCCACAGCTATTGCTGAACCCTTACCCTTTTTCTTTTAAGAGTTTATTTTTCCAGACTCGATTTACAATCTTACAAGTGTGCTCCAATTTGGTCTTATCAGGCATCATGCAGTGCTGTATCAGACTTTAAGACACGATTGATTCTGATTCCTGTTACTTCTCTTCAAGGAACACATGACTATTATTAATTGAAGTAGCATAAACATGTAGATATTGTGCATTATGAATATCACATCAATTCTTTATCTTAAACGATAATATGGTACTTTTTTGACACCAGTATACATGGAGAGGTCAGATGAACAAAACGATGGCTTCATTTAATTGCAGTACATCTCTACCTGAAAAACCCCGCTTTGTTTCCAAAATATTTACTGGTCAACAAGTTTACTTAAATGTGGTTCTGACAGTCCCGGAAAATAGGTACAAAAACTATCATTGAAATAATACCATTTCAATTTTGATAAATAGATCTAAACCTTACATATGTATACATTTGAAAGGCATCTCCCAAGTGACATTTTCGTACCTTGTTTTCTAAGAGTGTAAGTATGCCTTAATTTAGTGTTTCATTGTGTCCTGTAAGGACATGAGATCATCTTTATGCCAAAGAAACTATTTACTCTATGATTAACAATACAAAAAAATTGGTACTTCAAGCATAATGATAAAGCTATAATGCCATCTGAAAGACTTTTCTGTTTGTAAATGCTCTTTATATGATTAGATTTTATTTTAAAAGGGGTTTCATTGCATTTTTAATTCTATTAATTCAGAAAACCCATTCTCACATTTTCAATAAACAACACACTTTGAATCTAAAGGATTGGATTATTACAATTTCTTTACATAAATTGCAATGGCAAAGGATTAACATGTGAAATGTCTATTTATTGCGAGCCGAATTTTAATAATCTTTATTGATTTCACTCACATTACTTGTGATGGACAGACAATTGCCAAAATCCTTGTGTAATTATAAACCCTTTTATTACATTAAGTGAAATGTTAAGGATTTTATGAATTTGTACAAGAGTTGTTTATAGAAAAAAAAATCCAAGACCCCTTTTGAAACAATGGTACTGCTTTTTATTTAGTCAAAATGGTGTAGGCCCACTGTTTTGGTTTAGTAGCCTATTTTAAGGAATTTAGCAAAATCACAAGAAAAGTTTTGACATGTCAATACAATAAGCTGAAAGTCCTCGTTTTTAAGAAATGGTTTAATGCTTATTATTTAATAACTGTAAATGTGTGCAGGCGTCTACAAATGCATTTAATAAGTTGCATCATAATATAAATGATGTACATATGAAAGCTGCTGCATTTCTCCTGTTAGATTTGACAATGAACGCTTATCCATATACAGCATTGAATGTAAGTTGCTGGTCTATGCCTATTTCTTTCATTTTTCTTGCTTTTATATTTTGCATATTTTTACTTCATGTTAAAATGATTTCTTTTTCAATTTTATATTAAAACGCCCCGTACTCAAACTGCCTGGATTCTGAAGGGAAATGTTCACATTTAAGTTATTTTCATACTGTACTTCCAAGTGGACGGCCGAGGGACAAATACAAAAAAATGGAATAAACATTTTTATCATACCGTGAACATATTGTGTCATGTTTGTCTATCACTTACATTAAAGAAGTTAATATATTAAACAGATACCTTTGAATATTCACAAATTGCAAATGTAAATAAACAGTAAAGTTCCAAGAAGTGGTGATACTGTGTATTGGGATGTAAGACCACATATGACACCCATGTGCAATGAAGGCTTATTATTTTATTATTACTTTCATCACAACACAATCCAATTAATGTTGAGCATTTTTAAATACATCACAAAGATTTGTGTAAAAAATGATACATATTGTCATTTAAAATGTATTTTCAGGGGTACAGCATTGTAATAATATAAAACAATTTAAATAAATATAAAAACTCTTTAACGCCATTTCAAACATATTTCTTATTTTTATTGATAACAGATTATAAAAAAATGATAAAAATGATGTATTAAACCAAAGAGCAGAGTTGTGTAAGATGCTGTTTGCTCATGTGATGCTGATGCTGCGGCTGCTCTGCGCGGTGATTGGATGGCGGCGCTGGACGCAGATGCGCTGTCTCGGACCGTCAGTCGGAACCCGAGAGGGGTGTAGTCTACACTAAACCGCGACACTGATGACAACCGAGGATATTAAACCCAATCTGACTGAATATCAACACGCTTTGAGAAGCGAAGGGAACCGATGGTGCTGTCATTCGTTTCTCTACGTCACACCAGCGCATCTGGAGGAGGATCGTAGGTAAGCCGGAGGACCTTCAGCATCATCAGCATCATCAGCATCATCATCATCATCATCATCAGCATCATCATCATCATCATCATCATCATCAGCATCATCATCACAGGGGTGTAGCATCTTCATCACAGGGGTGTAGCATCTTCATCACAGGGGTGTAGCAGCATCATCACAGGGGTGTAGCAGCATCATCACAGGGGTGTAGCTGGAGACCGAGGTCAGATTGCGTCTAGATTTTGCCCAATTCAGTGTTGGCATGTAAAAGAAATGCCCCTGGTACAAATGTGAATAATTCTGTATTATTCGGTTCATCCTGTATGTATTTGTTAAATATGTTATAATGTGGTGATGAGGGTATGGATCTGCTATAGGCCCGATTAATGCTTTAAATGTATATAGATATTATGTATAAAATAGACATTACACCTGTGAGATTGTTGCCATAGCTGCGGGGAAGAACGGAATGCGTCAGGGATTGATGACGTCTTCCTCTCGTTACACGTGACCCACATTATAGTGAGCTCACGTTATATGTATGCGTGTTTTATTTGTAGAATTGTGCATATAGGAGCCTATAGGCGTCATGTATACTGTACATTCATCCCCAAAAGCCTCTTTACAGCAAAGCCCTTATGTATGATATTGCATATGAAGGCCTACAGCATTACATCCTCAGATTTCCACCCATTTTTCTAATATTTCATCATCCAAACATGATAAAATACTATGGTTATTGTGTTTAATGTGTTTGTTAATAAGTTTCTTATAAGGCTATATTTTTTAGCATAAGCATTAATGCCTCAACAATAACATTAACATGCATTCATATTCATTTTATCATTTTTTTACATTTATAACATTTTACCATTATTTCACACACACAACAATTGCCTTAGCATGAACTAACAATAACAACTTATTATTAAAAATTGTTATATTTAATTTTTAAGATTTGTATGTAAATAACATTGCTTATTGCTCATGTCAGTTCATGTAAGCTTATAATAATTAATATAACCTCATTGTAAAGTGTTACTAAAGATCCTAGTGTCTGCTGGAAAGTATTATTTCAGCGTAACATGCCTTGACAGCTGTCATATCTTATAATGAGTTTAAAAACAAAAGTAAAGATGCAACGGTGTAAGCATCCATTTCGTGAATTTATCCACACAAAAAAGAAAGCCTTGTTGGTCTTATGTTTGTTAGATTTCACGATTGTACCAGAGGAGTTTGAATTAATCCATCTGTCCATATGGATGATGTTACTGCATTGACCATTCTATAAGTTGCATAGTTAACAAATGTCTTTAATCGTCTATAGGATTTCTCTTTAACAAACATGTCTTCTTATCTCCAGGATGATAAGCACTTTTTCAGTAAATCAAAGATGAGTGTGACATCATGGTTCCTGGTGAGCAGCTCTGGCACTCGTCACCGTTTGCCGCGGGAGATGATCTTTGTTGGCCGAGAGGACTGTGAGCTCATGCTGCAGGTACGATTATTCCTAGAATGTCATAAACATCGGTCAACACTCTTGTGAGTGCATCATCATCCCCATAGTTACAGCATTTTGTATTACTGGTTCGAATGTTTATGGTTTTGAATATATCTATATTTCAGATTTTCCGATGTAGAATTGAGTATTCTTAAGGGTATACTCATAGCTTCTTTTGTAGATTTTAGGAATGAGCGTGTCATTTAAAATGGAAAACTGGGATATGTTGAAGGAACAGTTTGAGACCTTTTAGTAATTCAAGCTGTCTCGTACAGTCTGTCTCAAAGCAATTTTGCTGTGTGTGAACAACATTGTGTTTGGACGAGTCTTTTTTTAATCAATGACCTTTATGATGATTATGAAAAAAGAGCATCTGTGCTTGCTTATGGGGAATTAAACAGTTGTGCGACTAACTCTCAATCAAAATGTCAGTAAGATCAGGACAGGTTTGGATAATTTTCTTCCTTTAGTCTCGTAGTGTCGACAAACAACATGCAGTTCTCAACTACAACCCTGCCACAGATGAGCACCTGGTCAAGGATCTGGGAAGCTTAAACGGGGTAAGCCTTAAACACAAATATCGCAGTTATTTCACAAAAGTGGTTTGGAGAATACTTACAGCCTTAAATACAGTGTGTCATTTTGATGTCTTTGCAACTGTCAGCCTTAAGATAGTGCTGATGTTCTCACTGCAGCACAGAGACGATCAATTTTCCATGAAAAGACGTTCAAGACCTGTTCCTTAGAGAGATTCTTCACTTGCACACTGCATGCTGAAGAATAATAATTGTAACTGTAATGCATTGTTTCTTGTCCTGGTCTTGGGAACCCATACCCAGCATACATAACCCTCGTGGCACCGTTGGCCACATTTTTTCAATTTTGCCCTGTTCTTGCCCAATCGCTATATTTTTCGATTTATAATTCCCTGCAAGATGCAGTTCTTTACCAATCTGCTATCAGCGCCGAACCTTTTTTAGCTTTTTTCAGAAAAATATCGAAATGGATTTATAGCGTTTAGAAAAGAGCTCTTCTATTATAGATTTATAAGCAGTTTAAAAAAAGTTACAAAAATATAATCTTATATCATGATTATATGCAATTTTACTCATTTCAGATAGACCTTTCAGGTTGTATAAAAGGTTAACACTATATATGTATTTTTCCCCTTTCAGACTTTTGTGAATGACCTGAGAATTCCGGATCAAACATATATCACTCTCAAGCTGTCAGACATAGTTCGATTTGGATATGATATCCTTTTGCTCAAATACTAATATAAAAATTCATATATCTTATGATAATCTAAGCGATTGTTATGTGTTAAAATAATTGCAATATTTTTTTGGAAAACTAAGGTGAATTGTTATGTATATATATAACATATTTTTCAATAGTGGCGTATTTGCTTAACTTGGAGCACATTCCCATGTGTATGTTCTTGAGAAGAGTCAACATAAAGTCCCTGAAGAGGCACTTAAGGTATGTTTGTATGTCTTTGTTTATGTGTTAATGCAGGGAAATGTGTTGTTAGTCTTTGACTAGACAAACTGTACAAATAGTTGAATTTTTTTTAACAGTTTCAGTTTATTTTGTTTAAAATGTATTTCAACAAAGGCACCTTAGAACAGATCTCGCTTATAAATTGACAATCACATAAATGTACATGCACACACTTAAATAACCGAGCAGAGATTAAAAGTTTTTGAACAAAGAATAAACACAGATGGCTGTGTTTAAAAAATACACTTTAATATTTACTATTAAAATTACTAGTTCATATTTAATGTATGTATTTAATACTATGTATAACGCATATTTATATAAACAATAATAATGAGGAAGACCTGTTTACTTATTTTTTCATTCTGCCCCCTGATGCTTTAGCATGAGAAATACACCAGTCAGCTGCACATGGGCCTAAAAACCCCAGAGGGAAAACAACAGAACCTACAAGAAGAGAGGTCAGAGCTCAAGTTGGAGCGTTCTGATCGCAAAAGTGTCACTGGTGAGTGATAATGAGAGGTAAAGAAAGAGTTACACTAGGGTTCTGTGGAGCTGTTGTGCTGGATGACATCACACACTAACAAGCATATTTACGATGTCATTACATCGTTTTTGAGTTGCAACTTCAGACCGTCATATTAAAACAGCTTATTGGCCATTATCGGCATTCTCATTAACATATATTCTGTATTTGTTGTCACTTCTGATTGATCATCTTGACAATATCTGACAAAATCACCATGCACATTTTAACGTAATAGTTCTTTCATCATTTACTCACTTTTTAGTCATTTGAAACCTGTATTTTTTCTTTCACCGAACATAGGAAGTTGTTTTGTAGAATGTTGGTTACTTGCACCTATTTGCTTGCATTGTTTATGTGTCCATACAATAGAAGTATATAGATGCCACTGCTGTTTGGTTACCAAGTCTTTTCAAAATATCTTCTTTTGTGTCATGCAGAGTAAATGATACGAGGATTTGGAAACACATACATACTCTGTTTTAATATGTTTTAAATTGTGGCTCTTCAGAGGCCCCTTCACCCCGTCCCACACCGCTGTATGGCCAGCCATCATGGTGGGGAGAGGAAGAGTCTGTTAAGGGAAAACAGAATGAAGTACGTCGATCAGGTGACAGCCATTCAGGTAAGCACTTGTCCTTCACCAAGCCACCCCTGTAGGTTATACATATGGGCATTTGTATCATTGCCACGATTACAGGTTGGTGTGGATGTTTGTTAACAGATGTCACTAAAGAGGACCCTACGGCTGAGGATGAATTAAACTGTTCCGTTCAGGAGATCCGTGACAGCCGGGCCAAGTCACCATTCTTGTACACCCGGGAACCCAGTTATTTTGAAATCCCAACAAAGGAGTCCAACGTGACCCCCAAGTCCCCCGTGGGAGACCATATCGACATCCCGACCAAAGACACCAACGTTCCTCCGACATCGACACCTCCGGTTGTACAGAGTCATGCTTCTTTCACTATCGAGTTCGATGACTGCATGCCAGGCAAGATCAAAATCAAGGATCACGTAACCAAGTTCTCTTCCCGGCAACGGAGCAAGCCGCAGGCGTCCAGTAAACCTCTGGCAGCCACGCCCACAGAGGTTCTGTCGGCTGAGAGCAAAGTAGCGGATTGGCTTGTGCAGAGTGATGTAAGCATGATGTGCCGGCGGCCACCATGTGAGGATGCGTACAGTACTAAGAGCGACTTGCCGATGCATATCAGGACACTCAAAGGTAGAACAATTCTATGGTGTGTTTTAGTAAATATCATGCAATTGTGTTGTAGTTATAAAAGGAACACCCTTTTTAAAACATTCGTACTTCTGCTGAAAACAAAGGAAGCGTGTTTGAAGCCCCACCTATTTACTTCTACTATATGTGTACAAAACCAGTGCAGGTCAATGGGTTTTCGGTTTACAACATTTTTCGAAATATATTATTATTGTTCTGCAGAAGAGAAAACATTTCAATTTTTTACCTTTATTTATTTGTCAGACGCTTTTATCCAAAGCGACTTACAGTATTATGCAGTAGTCAATCATCACTGCAGAGCAAACAGGGGTAAGGTGTCTTGTCAAAGGGCACTTCAGTCATTGTCTGCTGGCCCTGGCATTCGTACGTGAAACCTACCGCTTACACGTCCAACTCTCTTATCATCAGACCATCACTGGCCCTGAATATGCCATGTAGGTTTGAGATGTCAATGGGGTGAGGAATGACGAGTAAATGAAGACAGAAATTTTGAATTTTGGGTTAACTTTGACATTTTTCTGGGTATTGCATCCAATTTAGCAATATAATTTAGTTTTAAGTTTTAGAATTTGGATTTAACTGATGACTTTTGTATTGATAATTTCATTTTAATATTTCATTTAATATGATAGAATTTAGGACACATATAAATGTTGGTTATATAACTTTCAAACCGAGCTACATAAGTGAAATTACAATAACAATACGACCGTACTTCAAGTTATAAACATTGATAAACAACATTATGAATATACACACACAATGCACAAAAGGGAAGCAAAAATACTAAAATGCTTATCATTCTCTGTCTTTAATGTGATGAAAAAAATAAAAATGGTGTCATCATCTCACTCTCTTTTTATTTCACACTTTAATGGTTTTCTTTCTTCTGCAGAATAAAAAGCAAGGTATTTCCGAACAGTGGTGGTACCCTTTCACTTGCCTAAACAATAAAATTTAATGGGTACTGCCATTGTTTGGAGAATCAATATTTTTTACCCAGCCCTAGTAGTTAACTTAACTGTACTTAAATAGTGCATGAATAATCATCATGGGAAATATGGCAAAACCACATACAGTATGTTACGAAATCTGAATTTAAAAAAAAATTATTGTTTTTTTGTTGTGTAGGACACCATCATGAAGATGGAACCCAGAGTGATTCAGAAGACCAAGTGATGATAGACAAACGCAGCAAATCTCATCATTCTGTGCAATCCCAATCATCAGTAGAGTTGCATCAATCGGAGCAATCAAAGATATCTGAACCTTCTGAACCTGTGCTGTCTCAGCAGAGATCATATTATCCTCAGTCAGTTTCACCGCCCAAACACCCACAAACAGATCTTGAAGGAAGTGAGATCCATCCTGTCCATGAAACCTCATCTCTGCCCCAGACTGAGGTTAAGCTTGTACACCCTGAGCCACACGCCCAACAGGCCTTCATCATTGAGTTCTTTGATGATAACCCTAGAAAGAAGCGGTCACAGTCCTTTACACACAACTCTGCCCATCCTGACTCCTACTCTGCATTGAAGGCAAAACTAGAAAGGCGCAAAGCTCATGGAGAAAGGCCTGCTTCTGTTCATGGCCATGTTCCTCCAACGCAGCAGATCACTGTTCCACTGAAAGGTTCAGGCCATGGAAGTGCCCAGAGATCAAGCTCACTGAAGAGAGATAAGACAGAAGACAGTGGAAGCAGCACATCTCTTTCGGGGACCTCATCTCGCTCTACACCAACCATCACTGTCAAGCCTTTTGGAAGTGTGGGCAAGAAGTCCAAATTAGCTCAAGAATTTGCTGCAGTGTTTCTGAAGGATACAGGAAAAACATCCCCACCCCCCATGTCTGCACCACCTGTAATGATGTCGCCATCCCACACTCTTTTACCCTCCCCAGCAGAGCCATCTGGACCCTCATCTGTATCGTACCCATCCTCTCCGTCTCAGTTACCCGCGTTATGCCAGTCTCTTCTCCCATTGTCTTCTCCAGTCTGTGTCCCTGAAAGAGTTGCGGTTTCTAATGTCTCTTCAACATGCTTGCCCGGGTCATCGGTGCCCCAGTTTTCTCCACAAGGAATCAGTACTGTGGACACCAAGGGCACAAGGGTGACACGAAATGAAGAAGAGGATAGTCAAAGCGATGCTGGTACCTACACGATAGAGACAGAGTCACAAGATAAGGAAGTTGAGGAAGCAAGAAGCATGATCGACCAGGTAAACAGATGTATTGCATTGAGATTTAATATGATCTAAAAGTTATGTGTGCAATTATTTGTGTTTAAACCAGTTATAAGCCCTTTCTCTTATACATTTATCTATTTATATATTTGGGATGGCACATACCACATTTTAGATCAAATACCAAGGTATTCATACTAAATAGATACTGTAGGTGAAAAATAACAGGCTTATATTGGTGAATTGAAAACAGTGCTGGAAATTCTTCATGAATAATTGTGAAAAGGAATTTTAAAAAATAATACAGAAGCTACATGGAACAAAGGTCAAATTTAGATTTTTGGGAAAAAAAGCAACTGAAGAAATAAAATAGAATGATCTCATGTGAATTATAGTAGCGCTTGCAGACTGGTGCATGGAGGTGTGTTGGCCTCGATCACTCTCTTAATTTATGAATTTCAGATGTGTAGAGTGCGTTTCATCTGTTCAATCCAATGCCACATATGTAAGGCATATATGTATATATCATTGTACATATATTTGTTTGTTTGTGTGCATGCGTGCATGTGTGCGCATGTGCATGTGTGTGCGTATGTGTGTGTGCCTTTGTCTGTGTTTGTATTTACATGTATTTGTTATGTAGACAAATGTGTGTTTGAGTTGATATATACATATTAATATACATGGTTTACGGATATATTATTTATACACAAACATGTTTTTTAAAATCGTTTAAACGTGATTACTTGCTTTGACAGCAATAGTTTAGACACATCTCTTTTAAAGTGCCCCAAGGACTGTGATAGTGGGTTTGATTAAGACATACAAGTATTGTGCAGTGGACAGCTATCACCGGAGAGCAAACGGGGGTAAGGTGTCTTTGGCAACGGCAAACTTCTGCTTACAAGTCCAGCTCTCTAACCACCAGACCACAACTATATTCTTTAAGTCCTCAATAAATCAAAAAAATGTAATCTTCAAATATGCATTATTAGTTTTATTATTTACCTTGTTGTTTCGCATCTTTCCTCATGTTTAAAACATACAGTTTAAGTTCATGACTCTATAAGGCTCCAGTGTACTCTGATAGGTCATTAGGTCTATCCTACTGTTATTGGTCCACTTGGCTTTTAATGCATCACCACGAATGACAAGCCAGACATTATATGAATCTGGTTACTTTTTTAAGGGGTCATTAAAAAGCTGCCTTAATGTGTAATCACAGCCTACAACCCTGGTGCTGGCTATAGGCCCAGACATTTGATTTCTTTTCAAGATGCTTTATCCCTTTATCGTGTTCTTTGCCGTTTGTAACTTCACAGATCATTTACAGGTAATAAAAAAACATACACATAGAAAATTTTAAATTAGGTGTAGTATCCAACGGCACTTTAAAACCTGTGGTTATGTAGCACCCTGACTATAGTTTCTCATGCAATGCATTGAAACATGCACAGAGCACAGAAAACGATATCTGATTATGTCTGGTTTAAAGGTGTTTGGAGTGTTAGATGAACCGGAATACAGCGGTCAGGCCAACGGAGTTTATAGACCAGTGATTGATGATGGAAAAGATGAGCAGGCCTTCTTTGGTCACAGCCATAGTGTGACAGCTGATATTATGTCAACACTTGGCCATGGGGTGGACCAAATCAGCTCACAGCAGGTATTGCAATTACAGAGTGCACACAAAAGTAGTTTTACCCTTCAATATTGAAATGTTGTTCACGTAAAATTGATACGTTAAATTTGTTGTCTTTTATATTTACATACATTATTAGCTGTCACTCTTCGTGATTTAGGCATTTCCTGATGGTGGTGGACCTAAATGGGTCTCTCGCTGGGCTAGCCTTGCAGATACCTACAGTGACTCTCAAGGATCCATGGTCACTCCATCCCAATGCATGCTTACAGACAGAGGTAATAGATAGATATTGCGCAATGTGCATGAATACATTCTATGAATATTTATAATAATTCTGCTGTTTTGATTTAAGATGGTCGAGTAACATTGATGGTAAGTCAAAACTTGGACATTTCTGAATCTGAGCTCAGTCAAGGTTGCAGAACAAGAAGACTTCTTCCCCAGGTTCCAGCTGGAGAAAAGTTTGAAAACACAACCCCTAGCATCTTGATACGACATGAGACCCTCATGGACCATGAGCCACCAGAGAGGGGTACCAGAGCACCACAGCAGCAGGACTGCACTCAGAGACTACGTGTTCAAGATGATTTGGAGCCGGATAGTCTGAGTGACACCAGTCGTTCAGATGACAGTTCTATCTTTGATAGGAGTGGAAGAAGTCAAGAAAAGAAAAGAACTGTTCCGTCCTCGCCACTTGATAGTGCAAACCATTTCAAAGGCATAGACATAGGAATTCCAGCACCCACTCCCAAACCCACATCATTTTATATTGGTTCTGAGGATGCTTCCTGCAGGTCAGAGGCATCAAGAAGTCCTGTTTTATTCCAGCCTGAAAGAGACCCCTCATCCAAAATGCCTCCGACCACTGTCTTGATACGCCACCTGAGTGGCCATGAGCCTAAGCGACCAGTGAAGCCCAACTTTTCAGCTCCAAATCTTCAGACCCATGACAGAGATACCGTTCCCACCAAAGAGACCTCAACCTCCTTCGTTCGACAGGAGAGTTTTACCAAAGATAGGCCAAGTGAAAATATTCAAGTCAAGAAGCTACCACATATTTCTAGTCACCCTGCTTTGAGAAGCTTAGATTCGGTAGAACCTGTCCGAGATACATCACCCTTTTTCAAGGAAATGGAAAGATCTTTGGTTTCGCCGGAAGAGAATTTTCCTCGAAGGTCCAAAAAGGGAAGCACTCCCGCACATGATGAATCACTGTCTGGTGAGTCAGATGTTGACACCGCCAGTACTGTAAGCATGGTCAGCAGTAAAAACATCCCTGTCATTGAACCTAAGAAGCGCACTGCTGCAGCTGAAAAACGCAAGGGGAAAGCCTCATCTAGCACACAAGACAAAGGGCGACAACCGACAGCTCGTGAGCGACTGTCGGAAAAACGCAAAACTCACACCTCTGCTGATAAACCTGAAACCGGCAAAGCTGAACCAACTCGTCGCCTCCAGCTTCGTCGAAGTGCTGGTAACCGTGGCTCTTTAGATCTTTCTGAGAATCAGCATGGTCAGCAGCTTTTATCAGAAACTGCTGCTTTTGATCATGAGTCAAGGCCAAATGGTCGCAAGAAACTCGTGGCACCCTTGCAAAAGGAGGACCCCAGTAAAGTCCCAAAAGGGGGCCACCAGGTGCTGACCCGATCCAACAGCCTTTCAGCCCCGAGACCAACTCGTGCCTCAATGCTCCGTCGAGCCCGGCTGGGAGAGGCGTCTGACAATGAGGGGGCAGAAACAGACCGTGCATCTCAGAGCTCCGACCACACCAAGACACCTAACGAAGGAAGGAAACTCTCGAGGCTTGACATCCTTGCCATGCCTAGGAAGCGGACCGGGTCTTTTACTGTTCCGAGTGACAATGAGTCCACCTCAAGCAAGCATGGAGTTCCTAACCGTCCTGCTGAGACAAGTAACAGTGCAAAAAAAGGTGCTTCGGGGGAGGTGAAACAGACTGCTGGTAAAGGGCCTTCATCAACTGTAAAGCACTCCTCTGCGCGTTCCCGTTCTAACCAGGTCAAACACAGTAGCACAGCTGGTAAGTGTCACATGATTTCTCCTAAGGCTTAATTCTTCCTATGATGTCTATATGAAAAACATCAGTAAAACCACTATAAAACACAATATATTATGTTTAAATCTATATGTATATTACACATACAGGGACAGTGAGGTCATCAGTATTTGATCACCATGTGATTTTGACAGCTCTTCTACTGAGAAATCATTGAGGGATCTAGATTTTTCAGCATAGGTGCATTTTCACTCTGAGAGACAGAATCTGAAAAGAAAATCCGGAACTCACATTGTATGTTTTTTTAACTACTTATTGTAAATTGTTTTGTCAAGCTTATCAGCCAGATTTCTGACCCTCAAAGACCTCTTATTTTACTTTTAAATAGTCCAGGTACACTCTGCTCTTGATTCTAAATTAACAACTGTTCGAGGTTCGAGGCCACCTGTGAACCCCACAATCAGTCAAAAGTCTAAGTAGCAACACGGGCTGAACCAAAGAGCTGTTAAGAGAAACAAGAGACAAAAATGTAGATCTTCACAAAGCTGGAAAGGGCTACAGGGCCATTGTCAGAAAATGAAAAGGATTATGATGACTCCCAATATCCATCGGACAGGGACCCCACAAAAGATCTCTCATCGTGGAGTGTAAATGATGTAATCTTTTCTCAAAGTTGGGTTGGGAGCTGCGTCTATACTACGCTTTTGATACTTAGCCGAATTGCAAAGGTGGGGACGAGAGCGAGTCTTCTAACCTGTGTGTATACCTACTGTGAAATGACCTCATCACACGTCACGTGCTAACATGGACGCACCTGTGAACCCACCGGGCTTGCTTCAGGGAACATTTATTTTTAAGAAACTTCCCAATGGAAGCCTCGACAAGAGTAATACTGCTTTCACACCAGATGTGAATAGAGCGTCAGGCACGAGAGATTTACATTTTAAGTCAATGCAGAGACACGAATAGACGCGAGGAGATTTCCTGCGGCGCGTTAGACGCGAATCGTGTGATTTGAGAACATTTTTATGTGGAAAACATATAAAATCCAAATTATACTTTTATTATACTTTAACAAAGACAGGAATAAAAGTGAAATTTTTTTGAAGAAAAAATTCTCATGACTCAGTTTGAGCTCTATACACATATTGAGACTATAACTAAAGCCATCACATGAAGTTTAATTAATTTATTTTACAATAAAATTACTTTTCCTCAGACAAGTTGATGAGTTCCCCTGACAGTAGGCCCTCCCCCCTGCGTTGGACGTGAATGAATTTAAATGTTCAAGCGTCAAACTACACGCGTGTGGCGTGAACGCGGTATAGGGTTGTTTGGACCTTGTGCAATGACTTACTTTTGGTCATTATTTGGGTAGCACGCATAATCTGTATGCCTTCCACAAAATTCAAATTAGCCATTTTAATCTAGATTAATTCCAAATTTACAGTGAGATTAATCTAGATTACAAAAATAATATATGGACACTACTATCGTTTATACATTAAGACGTCATGGTTTAAAATTATGCATCACACAGAAGGTACCCCTGCTTAAGTCAGCCCATATCAAGGGCTGAGTCATTTGAGGAATCCCTGTGGTCAGATGAGACCAAAGTAGAAAATGTTGGTCTTAACTCCATTCGCCGTCTTTGGAAGAAGAAGGATTATGAGTATCATCCCAATTATACCATACCAACAGTGATCATGCTTTTGGGGTGTTTTTTGCACTGGTGACAGGATGACTGCACTGTATTAAAAAGAGGTTGAAAGGAGCCGTGTATTGTGAGATATTGGGCATAAACAATATTTTTGACCCAAAGCACACCCTAAAGGAAACCAAGGAGTGTCTCCGTAAGATCCATTCTAAAGTTCCGGGGTGGCCTAGCCAGTCCCAATACATAAATCCGATTGAAAATCCTTGTAGGGACCTGAAACTTTGTGTTGCTCAGCGACAGCCCAAACCTGCCAGTTCTAGAGAAGATCTGTTCGAGGAGTGTGCCAAAATCCCTCCCGCAGTGTTAGCAAACCTGGTGAAGAACTGCAGGAACCCTTTGACCTCTGTAATTGTTAACAAAGTATTCTGTACCAAAATAAAACATTTTGACTCAAGTGAACAAATACTTATTTGACACAGTACTTTACAAATAAATTAAATCATACAATGGGATTTCCGTACCTATTTAGATTCTTTCTCTCAAAGTGGAAAGGCACCAATGCTGAAATTCTAGAACCCTCCAAGATTTCTAAGTAGTAGAACTGGTATAACGACAAGGGTGATCAAATACATATTTGACTCACTGTATGCTTTTACAAATACACATAAAAATACACCAACCTCACACACTCATATAAAATAGTCTGATCAAAGTCAAAGTCCTCTTTATTTATAAAGCGCTTTAAACTAAATACATTCTGTCAGAGCAGCTGAACAACATTGATTAGTAATGGACAGTGTGTCCATAATGGAAGATGATAGTTTAAGGCAGTTCATCATCGCCTTCGGTGATGTCATCTCAGTTCAAATTAAATAGTGTCTGTGCATTCATTGTCTAATGAGATCAAATATCTTTTTTTAAGGTTCCCATCGCAGACAAAAGAACTCTGACTATTCCTCTACCTCGGACGAGGAGTTTGAGACGAACTCCAACTCTAAACAGAAACGCTTGCATGCCTCAACATCAACGCAGACTCAAACGCCAAAGAAGAGCATTCATATGAGGCTAAAAAGTGCCTCTTTGGAGACAGAAGAGGAAGAAGCTCAGAACGAACACTTCCAGAACTGGACTACTCATAGCGCAGAGATTGCAAGGTTGTTTAACTGTTGTCATGATTTTTCATTGACATTATTGAGGAATCATGAATAGAATCAATGATTTTGCACTTATCATCCTCATTCATGTTAGGCTGAGTCAAGACCTGGCCAAAGATCTTGCCATCCTTGCACGTGAAATCCATGATGTAGCAGGGGATGGTGACTCCCAGACATCCTCAGGCATGGGAACTACCACTTCACCAGGCTCCATGCCCAACACCCCTGCATCCACTATCTCAACCAGAGAGGAGGTGGGCCTGAAGGATTTTTGTTTGTTTGACATATCATAAACATTGACCCATTCCAGTATCTATTCAACATTAAACAGCAAATTTTATATTCTCATTGTAACGATATAATGAGAAGATTACAATCATTTTGGAGAAACCCCTAAAGGGACAAAAACTTATTTTTTGCAAACATCTTGCATACGTTTGTTTTATCTCTTTGTGCAGAGACCATATGCATCATTACAGAAGTTCCTGTCACCTCAGGTGCAAAGTTCATCACTCGTTATCACAAAGTGGTGCTCAAACTTCCAAGGGATAGTTCACTCGAAATAGAATTCTTACATTATGTACTCACCGCCATGACATATTAAAAGAGAATTTTGAAAAGATATTTTGACCGATGTTGGTTACCAAAATATATCGGCGCACATTCATTTCCATTGTATGGATGCAAAGCCATTGAGACATTTCTCAAAATATCTTCTTTTGTTTTTCCACATAAGTTTGAACAACATGAAGGTGACTAAATGATGACGTTCTCGTTTTAGTTTTGGGTGAACTGTCCCTACAAAGCACTTGCTCTGAGGAAATGTACTAACTGCTGTGAGATGTTGACCTTGAGATCCTGTTGTTAAACTTGATGTTTTAAATGCATGAGGGAATTACCTAATGCATGGAAAAGCACTTCCAAACTCACACCCAAGGCTGTATGTTCACAAATACAGATCTCCCATTTACATCTTGGAGGAAGGATCAACATTTGATGACTGTGAACATATAGCCCTTCTCTTTCCCAATTGAATTTGCATGATCCCACAGTTGAATCTCTTTGAAGCCCATACCGTAAACGGTGAGCTCAGAGATTTGCGTCTCTCAAAAGCTCCAGTCTCAACTTGCCATGTTTTCTTACTTGGTGCTTTTCCATCCCTCATCTGCAGCTGGTACAGCATATACCCGAGGCAAGTCTGAACTATCAAAAGGTTCCACCAGGTGCAACTAGTCCAATAGACCAGGATTCAAATATGAACGACCATGACAGTTCCAGACGGCGTCCCTGGAACCGCGAAGAGGTCAAATTTGATCACATTTTCTTTACAACAGTAACAAATAGGAACCTATGAAATCCGTATTATTTTTTCCCAAATTCCACTTTTTGCATCCCTGGGATTGCACATAATCAAAAATGTTATAGATTAACGCAATGTAAGTCACTTGAGATAAAAGCATCTGCAAAATGCATAAGTGTAAATATAAATATACCTTTGTTGAAGTTAAGTGGACTTTGTTTTGACATTTCACGTAATATATTTAAGTATATGTTTGACAGAAGCTTCTCTCAAATCAAATGGGGATATACTTGTGAAGTAAAGTCTCAGTTGTAGAGACACAGTAGATGAAACCCGGAGAGAGCCTTTGAACTTCACGAAACCTTCCCACTTTTTTACCTAGAAACGCAGATGAAAAATTGATGATGTTATTTTACAGTTTAAAGTTATCAGCTGATTAGTGCTACTTTTTAGTAAGTATAAATACTATAGTTTCATTCTTGTGCTATTCTACATTACTTAGCAATTATCGTTTCTATGTCTGGATTCCATGTTTTCTGCACGATGGAAATCATAGGACCCTACATAAACTGAACACTTATGGTGTTGCAGCTTAATTGACCTAAACTGCAGAAATGATTTTC
>CM065658.1:4361807-4396807 GCA_033220385.1 Triplophysa yarkandensis | reverse complement strand
TAAATTGATTTTGAGCCATGAACTCTCTTTTTGTTCTTGTTGAAACACGTCACAAAATCTTGTTTTTAAAAAAATGGGCCATTATAGTATAGTAAAGTGGGATCCTACATCACAAAAACACGGATGAATTATTTGGAACAACAATAGTGGGGCCATTCCTGTTTCCCAGTCAACTTTAGTGCATGCCCTAACTCTGAAAGGCAAAATACCAAGTAGGATGATTAGGCTTACATAATAAAAATTCTGATAAATTACCAAAATGTATGATAATCTGTTTAGAGTTTGATGTAAATAAATTTTTGGGAATTTTGCAGTTTCTCACCCAGTTGCACCACTACCAGTGACGAGACTACATCATGTGAATCCAGTTCATCCGTAACGGGTCTCTGACGACACATCACGGAAAACTGCAAGTCAACAATCCTGTTTTTTCATCAGACCAAGATATCCGATTTCTTTAAAGAGGATGACTCACTTTATCATGAATTCTGGTATCTGTAACTTTACAAATTGTTTACAGGTACACAAACAAACAAACAAACAAACAAACAAACACACACACACACACACACACACACACACACACACACACACGAAATGTAAAATAAGGTTTTGAATCCAAGCGGCGTTTTAATGTGTGATCACACAGCTGCAGTTGGGATGTTAGAGTATAATTTCTTCAGTCTTAGGGTACATGGGCAACCTTCTTTGAGGGGCAAGTCGTGGCCTGGTGGCTAGACAGTTAAACTCGAGATCACAAGATCGCTGGTTCGATACCAATTGTTGTGCTCCCGGTGTGTGTGTTCACTACTCAATGGATGAGTTAAAAGCAGAACTCACATTTCAGGAATGGCTTGCCAAAATAGAAAAATAGTGTAGGAGTGTTTAAAAGCGAATTTTTCACAAATAAAATATGTCCAACTTACTGTTTAGCAGAGCATATGAGCACTATGTGCGAAAGTTGTCTTTCTCGATAAGGTTTATGTATAAACATACCAACCATTCCACGGTAGAAATGGCAGCAGAAACTTTTGTTCCAACTCTTTCTAAGCTCGTTAAGGCCCTTAAATTGACAAAAAACTACTGAAAATGATCAACCTTTGGTAAAGAATAGGGCTTACCCTGTCCTTTAGTATGTCATATATTCTGATTCAGTTGACTTTTCTTGTTAATGCTTTTCAACTGCATATTATTAACAACTGTCTTTACCAGACACAACTATCGTGTGGCACTTTTTCTTCACCGTTTGTATTTAGCATCGATCTTTCTGCAATTAGTAAAATTGGTATGCAAAATAAAACGAAGAACAACTTCAAAACAGAAAAGGGTAAACATGCCCAAGGTCATGGTCTCAAAGCATGCAAGCTTTCAATATTAAATTAACTTTAAAAATATTTTATACTCAATGACATAAGATAAGACAACATAAGTTATTTATATTCCACAATAAATCCAAAATACAAGTTAGAATTTTATGTTTTAATCATGGAATAAATTACCAAATGCTGCAACTTTGGGATTGGCATTTCTGGGAACAGACAAAGCTCTTTCAAACTACAGAGCTCCTTGTATTTACATGAAATTCGATATACAGTATAAAGCATGGGAATTTACAGCATAATAAATAACACAAAGAAACATGATGAATCAGAGAGCAGACATTAATAAGAAAGTACAGAATACAAAACAAACAGAATGATGCATGTGGTTAAAAGTGTTTCAAGATGATCAAGATGTTAATGCCACTGTAAGCATAAATCACTGAAATTACTGCCAGAAAATCAAAGTGCAGGTTTAGAGTGGAAGAAATACAATACTGGTCCCTTGTTTGACCTATAATAGCTATACATGTGCATGTATCCACCTGTAAAGTTCAATATGTGGCTCAAGAAAGGTTTAGAAAGTGAAGGTACCAAAGCACAATTGTGAAAAACAACACCCTGTTAAAGTGGTAAATCTTATTTAAGAGTACAGTCCTACGCCAGGGCTTAGTATTGTAGTATAGAGTAGACTTTATGCCTTGTTAGTAATACCCTAGCTGAGTGACATCACATTATATAGCTTAAAAATATAACTACCAATGTTTAAACATTCCTTAAAATTAAAGCTAATTACTTTCATTTACATAAAGTGACTCCCGTGTCTATATATCTACATTCAAGTGTGTAAATGGTAAAACAGAAAAAAATGTATGTACAACCTTATTTACACATCCCGCCTGACATTCAGGAGTAGGTTTTTTAATATCAGTAGGCAGCATAAAATTATACAGTGTCTGAAATACCAGTGCATTAATATTAAGTTTAACATGTGTCTGGTGTATTATTGTAGAGTTTGAAAAATGCTGACCAGTTCTGTGATAAATTACTTAACAAGAAAAAAAGAAAATTCCCAATGGCCATAGCCAAAAGTTCAATGGTTCTGACAGATAAAACTGGTTCTTTAAAAAAGAAAGTATAGAAGAGACAAAATATACAAATATTAAAAGTCTTGTGGTCTCCCTTTATGTCAAGTTTTGGAATTTTTCCCGGAGATTCTTGACAACGCTCTGATGACTAGCATCTGCCTTTTTCCCAGAATCAGCTGCATTTTTAATGGCCTCATCTAAGTGTTCAGAAGACGGTGTATTATCGAGTTCTTTCCGCCTCTCAACCTTAGGCACTTGTTCTGCCTTAGACCCCGCCCCCTCTTGTCTCAGACGGTACTCATCTGACTCCTGATATGCCCGGCAGCGGTCAAAAACAGCCATGAAGGAAATCTTCTCATGAGATGTTGGTGAACGAATCTGAACGTAGCCATCGCTCATTCCGCCTGTCATCATTTCCTGATTATTTGTCTCTGGTGTTGGTTCTGGTACTTTTTCAATCACTATTATTTTCTTGTCATTGGGGAGGGTGGCCTTGGCTGAGATGTAGTAACCACTACCCACATTTTTACTTTGAAGATTGTGTAGATCATCCAAGTACAAATCGCCCATTTTACGGTCCAAAGAACCAGCACGCTGGGTCCGATTTAAACTGTCTTCTTTTTCAGTTCCTGAATAAACCTTGTGAGTTGACGGGCCTATGAAGCCATTAGAGGTGGGAGAACAGCTAGAATGTCTTCTTGAACCACTGTCAAGCATCCTCTCTGATGCCAAACGGCTTTGGTTAACAGGTGGTTGCACAGACGAACTGCTCAAGTGAGCGTATTTGGAACAAAGCTCGCGGACATCTGGCCAGTTGAAGTTTTCAGAGGTTGTCGGACTAAGAGGACTTTTGGAGCGAGGCTGTCGTGGGGACAAGCCTTTTGGGGTGCCCACAGAATTAGGAGTATTGACTGGGCTTGGAGTCATAACCTGGGCCTTCGGATCTCCATCAGTCTGTTCATTTGGAGTCAGGGACAGCATAAAGTTTGGCGGACCTGTCAAATACAATGGCACATATAATTGCTGTTGGATTTTTTTAGCTTTGAAAAAACAGTAATGTGCAAAAGTCTTAAACATCACTACTTTCAGTGGTTCAAAGGTTTGAGTCAGTATTTACATAATTTGTAGTAATATCACTATAAAATATTTTTTAAGGTTGCTAAACATTTATGTTGCCATTATTTGTGATATATAGTAAGATTTATGATATGCAGTACTGTGAAGAGACTTAAAGGCAGGTTCTACGATTTCTGGTAATCAATGTTGACTTTCGAAATCACCAGAACAAACAAGCCCCTACACCAAAAGGGTCTCGCCCCTTTTTTGATAGCTCTGCCCCTCACAAACGTCATTGTGACAGTTGGCTAATGTTTTTTTTTCACATCAAGAAAAGTCTTGCCCCTTACTGCTCATTGGCTGCACAATTCTTTTTGGACTCGGACCTGACTCCGTCTTCTAAAGCATTTTTGAAAAATCATAGACCCTGCCTTTCATACACATGACAATATTGGATAATAATCTGTCAACTACCCATATACATCAGATTTCCTTCCTATTTCAATATTAAGTCAAGAGATGTGATTTAAATTTATAATCTAATTGATTCAATTAGTTCATCAAATTGTTCGCTCATTAACTTCACATAAAATAAGGGTAGAAAATGATCCCCAGAAGATAATTTGAAGCCATTGTTACAATACAACATTACATCAAATGTAAAAGCTAAAACTGCCATATTTTAGTGTTTCAGAAACAAAATTATTATTTCTTTATTATTACTCACAAAAACAACTCTGTTACCAACATCCTTACATTCCTTCCTTATTTTCAAATTTTTTAAATCAAACAGTTATTAGTCTTATTTGATATTACCTTTGGCCTCTTCTGGATTTTCCTCCACCACCGACAGCAGGTTCCTTCTGACCTCCAATGCATCCCCAGAATCCTGACTTCTGAGTCTCAGCACAGGTTGCGTGCACTTGATGCGCTGACTGTATTTCCTTGCAAGATTTAAGACTTTGCTTTGGGCCGCATCTGCATCTTCTGTTGATTGAAGATCTGAGTCATTTTCCTTATCAGCTTCTGCTCTCAACTGGACAACTCGGGGTGCTGATGGTCTAAAGAATCTACCTTCATCTTCTCGAGGTCTACGTACAAAGGCACCACTCTCACTGGCTGCACTGTTTTTTCCAGTGTCTCGAGGAGGTGACGGCGTTAAGGATTCCTCTGTTATAGCTGTAAGATCCGAACCTTCCAGCATTCTCAGTCTATCTCCACCCTCTGACTTTGAGCCCTGGCTCTGACCATTCCCTCTAAAATAAGGAGTCTCTCTGGGTCTCATAGTCTTGATTTCCCCTTGACCTTTAGTTACCTCTCTTTCCATATCCTGCCAGATTTTGATCATCTCAGAAGAGGGGCGGAAAACCTCTTGTTGCAACTTGGCACCGTCAACATCAGAAGCAAAAAACAAATCTGAAGAACCACTTAAAGTAGAACTTTCCAAAGATGATATGTTTGTATTAATTTTAGGTTCCATAGAACATTCTATGTCTGGGGTACAAACTTGATTGGTTCCAGATGAGGTATTCTTCTCTGTCGCAAGGTTATTATCCCTGGGAATGCTGTTAAAACGACTAACTGAACTTCTCACAAGCCCACTTGGAATATAAGTAAGACTTTCTCTACGCTTCAGGCTAAAAGTGGCATCCTGGTGTTCTGCGTTTTCATAGTAGCTCCTAATCTTTCCGATAAGTATCTGGTCTTGCGTAGAAAGCACAGAATCCCTTCTTCTACCTCGATCGGAATCAAAAACGCTTTCTTCCCTTGATGACACAAATGTCAAGTCTGATGTCTCCTGGGTAAACGGTATGCCTTGCAACTCAGAGCAGGTGTTAGACATATGAAGCGGATGCTCTTGGGTGTCTCCAAGACTTAAAATGCTTCCAGTTCTGCTGGGAAGATGTGGAGAGCGTACTTCATCTGCGCCAACGCTACTACAACGTGCATTTGAGACAAAGTGTTCAGCAATGACGCTTGCCTTGTCAAGCACAGATGATGGCAGGATACTGCTGGAATCTGTTTTTACTTCCATGTCTTCCTCTTCCTCTGAGGATTCACCAGGTGTATCGTCTTCCTGTAAAATAGGTGACATTTCTTTCGCCTTTTCTTTGGCATCTTCCTGCTCATCTTTTTCCAATGTGATCTCCAAATCGTGAATATCTACTGGCTCTGATTCACAAATATCCGTGTCTTGTTGGTCCATCACCAAGGATTCTAGATCGGAAGAGTTATCTGGCTGTAGTTTCTCAGAAGATCCCCAGTTGGGGCTTATGTTGAAGTTTTGTGATTTGTCCTCAAATGTCTAGGAAAAGAAAGCCAAACAGTTAAAAAATCCTTGATCTTTTCGTTTCAAAATACAAGGTTGACAAATAATGCTGATGTCTTGAGTTTGATTTCAAAATTATGCATAATATGTATGTGATCAAAGAATAACGATTTTAGTCCAACAAGACCATTTGTTCTAAAGATATATTTGAATTTAAAGATATAAAATAATAGTCATTTAAAAGCAGGCGTGTCACATCCTAAAACGTAAAGCCTATATATTGGGCCATAGGTGGCTGGCTGGCTGCAGTATAGGTCATATACCCCCGCCTAATTCATGTACACAAACGCGAATGATGGCAAACTTAAAAAATCCAACTCGACATGAAGCACATTTTTACCATAAATTGTCATTGTGGTTGAGTCATTACATTTACATATAAGCATTTAGTAGATATTTTCATTAAAAGTGACTTACAAAGAATCAAACAGAAAATGAAGCGGTAAATAGCATTAGGAAACATTAACGGGATGCACTATGAAGGCAGACAAATTTTGGACATTTTGGCTTCAATTTCCCTTAGTGGAACTACCAAATTTATTCACCAAAGCATTTTACTGCTTAGATCTGTGGTACTTTAGCCTAATAATTTACACAGCCCTTTACAGTTCATTCAAAGTCATGAATTATGAATTATATTATTACAAATTCAAAAAAATAAGAAAATAATATGATAACAAAATTAGTAACAGCAATAGAAATGTCTTAACTTACATGATCTGAGAAATGATCCTCAGGAATATTGACCTCTTCCTGTTTAAGTGATGGGCCATTTTCTTTATTAATGTTCTCAGTGACCAGACAGGCCTCTTCATCCTAACATAAAAAACAGGCTTTAGGAACATATGTATATATATATATATATATATATATATATATATATATATATATATATATATATATATATTATTTAAAGTGTTAACGGAAACACAACAGTACAGTAAGTAGCAGGACAATTATTCTCAGATTATTTGCTAAAATTTAATAATAAATGACTCATTATGTTACGTATTAAAGGTCAAGCAGGTTTTCAACAAGTTGTATTGATTACAATGTTAATATGCTATTCCATGCATATCTCAGTAATAATGATTGAATTCAATTATTATGCTAATGAACTAGTGAACTGAACTTGTGAAAAATGAAATATTTTTCATGTTCTGGTCACGCAGAGTGAATTCTGACAGGTTTTTTATTTTTTAAACTTTAAAGATTGTGAGGCACCACGAATAGAAGTACAAATACTATATTTTGTAGTTCATGAAGTACAAAATGAATGTGTAACAATAGAGGATAGGAGTACAATATATTGAAATAAAGTTAATTGAATTTATCAAAAAACACATTTTAACCAATGATCATTTCTCAGAAATATTAAAAAATGATAAAAAAATAAATGATAATGATAAAAAAAATCACACTCAGAATAAGTAAAATACATAATCTACAGCTTAAAGGCCTATACCAACAACACCTTTACTAGACATTAAATTAACTCAACAAATGAAGTGCAGCAAACAATTAGTTTCAACAAAGTTAGTCTGAAGCATACATTCTCTGTTTTCCATGCATTGTTTGATGTCAAAAAGCGAAAAGTGGGATTCATGCTTTAAGGACAATCTTGTTACAATAATGGTATCAGCATTTAGCTTCAAGCGATTCTGGTGAGTTGTTAGTGTTCGAGGCATTCTGTGACAACACATGCAGTGTGGGAAGGAGGATTTGCCGGGCACAATGAAGGTCAGGCAGAAGTATAAAAAATTCCCGTGGTGGTAGAGAACCTCACCGTTGGGAAGCCCATAGAAAGCAAAGCCCTGGCTCTATAGTGCCAACAGGAGATGGCAGCCAACATGGAGCTTGCAAAGTCAGCTACCTGGTTGTCCTCCATTAGAATACCGTCAGATTCACTTCCCTCCCCATCAGGTTCTTCCTCCTGGGTCAAGCTTCTTCTTATTGATGGCAAGCTATATGGCTGTTCTTCATTATCGCTGGGAATCAAGGCTTCAGGACAGTCCTCCACTAAAGCAGGTCTTTCTGAATCACTTATATTTGAGCCCAGAGTGCTGACGCTAGCCGTAGCCTCTAAAGGCCTTGTGTCGGCAGGCATAGCCCCCACACTGTCTGAATGCTGGGGCATGAAGTCACAAACATGTCTTTATGTAATAAAGCACAGACAATTGCCCAAACCCTAAGCATTGGTAACATTATAAGAAAACAATGGGCCCTTTTTATTGCCTTTCTATTCAGAAACGAAGTGTCCAACCTTTCAAAAACTATTTTTTAAACATTCAACAATCTTCTAATTCTTCAACATCAGATTCATGTACACTATAACTATTGACAATATTGTGTCTTTTCCAGGAATTTGGTTGAAATACTGGTTTCTTACCTTCAGTATTGCTGTTAATTTTCCCCCCAAAAGCACATCAGCCATCAAGCAGGAAGAAAAGAATGTTAGTCAATTAAAAGGGAGATTATACAGTACAACATTTTTATTGCAATTCATATTGTTTTTTGATATAATTATATCTTATTCCAGTTATTACAACTTTTTTAAAAGATACAATGTTAAGTCAAATATTCCAGAATACGATAAAAATAGAAATCATTTTATTTGCGAGAACATTCTATAAAAATATTAACCTTATATCTGTATTGCTGAATATGGTGTATAGTAAATTCAAATCTAATCAACATTATTAATCACACTCGTAATAACACACAGAACAATGCAAACAAGTATCTACAGCCGACAATAAAAAACTTGTGATATTGCAATTTCTTTTAAATTTATTTTCACGCAATAATGCAGATAACCAAATTGCTAAGCAGATGACGTTGTCTTTGATTAAGATAAACGCTGTGCCGCTGCAGGCAACTTAACTTCTAATCAGAGTCTTTCTATTTAAATATACTTTTAAGCCTTTGGAATGCTGGATAATGTACCAGATTTTGATCATCTCAGAAGAAAAAAATATAATTATAAAGCCAACAATCATCAGTGTGATGCCAATTATAGTCTTTGGATGAAAACTAGTGTATTTAATTTGATGCAAATAAGTTTTTTCACTGTAAGCACAAACACTTTGGGAAACACATATTAATGATATGGTCCAGCTTAAGGTATAACTTAAAAGTTATATCTTATTTAAAGTTTCAGGAAACGCTGCTGATAACACATTTCGTTTTATTCTAATGATATACACACATTAAATATCGTTCAGAAAATTTAAATCCTGGGATTATTTAGACTATCAGGTTATGCACATATGACATAAGACACTTCAAAACATTGAAATTCTGAAAAAGAGGTTTAAAAATGTACCTTTAGTGGTCTTTAAAATCTCTTTGGATGGTTCTGTTGACAGAAAGAAATAAGACCATCTTTGTAAGTGAAATGGGAAAAGATGACCAGGGAATAAATGATAAACGGAAACCTACCTGACTTTCTTCGGCCCTGTCTAGAGTTAGTGAACTCTTCTGGCTGGCATGACATTGACTTTTTTAGTTTTTCTGGGCTGTACCTGTATTTTTTATCTGACAGAAAAAAAACAATGTTAATTATAGGCATGATTCTATAACTCCAAGACCATAGTGCATCATTTATTTTCAACTCACTGCAACATTACAGGACTGCCGTGGTTGGATAATGAAATTGAAACGCCTAGTTTTAGTCAGATACAAGTTCTACATAGTGTCCAAAGTGATTTTGAGCCGTGCTTCTTGCTGAATTTTGTTCAGGTCACAACGTCCCTTCCCACACCTTACTTCTCTCTGATATGGTAAAGACCGTGATGGTGGATTCTTAAGAGAACAAAACATGTTTCATATTGTCTCCAACCCAAGATTTTTCGCTGCTGGAACCATTGAAACCAATGTTTGACATTGGCACACATGACCAAAGGTTTGCGTATAGCAGCCTGGCCATGCATGTTGACCCTTCGGAGCTACCATCAAACAATTTGGGTGGAAACAGGGGATTTGAGTCTGCTTCGGTTTTATATATCCGGGGTAACCTCCAGACATCCCTTTCTAGACAGCTTCCTTTTGTGTCCACGATGCTGTTAGATGTGGTTCGTCCTTGGTGGTATGCGGACATTACCCTATATACTGTGGCTCTTGATGCATCACAAAGACTTGCTGTCTTGGTTAAAGATGCGCCAGTAAAACTTGCATCAACAATTTTCAAATTGCAGCTCATGTCAAACCATAATGAGGTGCACATTGCAATATTTGAAGATAATCTGTGCTATTACTTTGCTTATTAAACCTTCACACTCTTATTGGTGAAATGTGAAATCAAAGAAGATCGGCCATAGGGCTTGTCAAATTTAGCCATGAAATCTCCAACACTAAATTGACCAGTGTTCCAGTTTAATTGTCCAACCCATGTCCTATGCCTCAAAAACACTAAACTTACATACTAAAATATTGTATAAATAATTGTATAAAATAATAATATGTCTAGTTCAATAGCATATTTTTTTCTGGAAAAAGCTTAACGTCTATAAAATGTCATTATAAGTAATCAAATCTTACAAATGGAATCCATCTCCAAAATTGCTTCCTTTGCCTAAAACAGAAACAACAAAACATTTAAAAAAAGTCTGATACTTATAAAATAAAACCCATTATAGATTATTTGATTGTCGCATACCTTTTGTGGTATGACAGCTTGGTGGTTCTCTAGAATGAGTCGTTTGATATGATGAGCCCATAGCTTCTTCTCTTCTACCGTCTTAGCCTAATGGAAAACAAATGTTATTGTTATTATGACATCGGGTACACCTTTTCTTTATTGCTCGATAATCAATAGACAATGAGGACAAACCTGGACTGTATGAGGTTGTTTGGGATGCTTGTAATGAGTGACACTGAAGCAAAGTGAGTCCTTAGCACTCTCAATCAACATAAGTGTTGAACACTGCAATAAGAAAAAAGAAAGAACACAAACTTATTCCCATGGCAACCACTACATGTATAAATGCAAAAGTGCCAATGTTTCACATAATATATTAAGACAGTAATGTCTTACCGAGATGTGGGTCTTATATACGTAGTGTTCTCCTCTACGTTTAGTGATGAGGAGCATGCGTTCGAAGAGAAAGAGTGTACGCTCGTTCTTGGCACGATGAATGCGAAAGTTCCCTTCTAGTACAAGCTCTCCATATGTGGTCAGATCAGGGCCCTTCCAGTTAATGAGCAGAGACTGAACTTCCTAAAATAAAAGTTAGATGTACAGGTAAAGTAAACTTGTCCAGAATGTAAACATAATGTAAACAAGAGAAGCGTGTGTTGTTAGCCCACCTGTAGACGGACTGCGTGCTCATGTTTTCGTTTCATGTCGTTTATATACCACGCCACACCTGTCATAGTGTATATGGCCTCTTCTACCACCTCATACCCATCCTCTCGTTGGTCAAAGTGCTTGGCTATCTCCTACAAAAAACATTTTGCATACATGTAAACAAATTGTGCTTAAATTGTGCACCAAAACCACACAAACACCAACATATGCAAGTTTGGAATCATTAAGGGAGTGTTCACACTTGCTGTCTTTTCTGGCAAGAAACACTTGACATACCCTAAGACATTTTTAGAATATTTAAAACATTTTGTATGGTGTGAAAAAGCAAAAATAAATATTAACCCCAAACCTAACAAGCAAACCGAACAAAAATGAAGGAATTAGCCATCTTGTACAATAGTTAAAAATTGTCATGGTGGGATTATGTTAAATGGAGTCTTTTAGATAAACAACTGAATCTAATATGGATTACTGGACAGAGAAAGAAATAAACTCAATGTTTTGTTAACCTGAAGCAAGAGATGATATTTGAGGATCCTCTGGACAGGCTTGAGCAGGTAAGATCCTAAAGGTAGGGATCGTTTTAGCGTAGCCTGTCTCTCCCTGAAGAACTTGGCCAAAGTTTTGTTTCTCATACAGTCAGTAAGAGCAGCAACAGAACTGAGAGAAGTCAAAACACACAAGTACACAAACCTCAAAACTTTAAACATGAACCATTTACAAAAGGGGCAAATCCAGCATTACGAAACTGACTTTTTCATCAAACCTTAAAATATAAATTCCCAAAGTATGAATTTAATGTCAATATATTAAACCATCTGATAATATGGTCCAGACATCAGAAAAATATCTTTCTATACACAAGTTGTCTTATGTACAGGAGAAGCAAAGGAATGTGTTATGGATGTGATGTTTTTTTGAGGAACAACATACTTCATATGATTTCTGTGGATAAGATGCACAAACCAGAAGCAATAATTCCCAATTAATGAAAAATAATGAGTCTTTATAGAATGTATAATAGTTACTATCTTTACATTTTCATATGCCTTTTTATGAGAAAAGTTAACCTTTATGGAGATGACAACTTACTTACCTAAATATGGAAAAGAGACAAAAAGGTACTTAACATAGCATAGAAGGACATGGATGTTGTAAACAAAAATATTGACATCTGACCTATCAGTATGGAAAACACCTTTGGTAAAACTTTTAAAAGTCTAAAATCGTCAACCTAGTTTGTAACAGCCATGTACAGTAGATGGCAGTGTGACATGAGTTTCAGTATCACCGCATTAAGGATTGTGTCAGACTCAAGGATGGCATGTGTGGATGGGAGAATGTGGCTTTTCCCATTCCCTAGTACTCAAAATAGCGAAAGCATAATAAAATAAGTCAAAATATTCTGTATGTGTATTTGTGTATAAGTGTAATGCTGTGTTCAATATAATGCAAAGTGACGCGTGAACTCATTTAGTGGCTTTTTTAATGGCATCCCGCTACAGGTGATATTTTACACATGAGGGTAGGGTTTGTCATTTGTGAATCTCTGTGCATACTGTATCTGTGCATTCTTTCAGGTTTGAGGTTTCCTATAGACATTTAGTTTACACGTGATATAGTAAAATTAATTGTTCCTTTTTCTTTGAAATGTTGTTGGCTGCAGGAAGTTTTGCCACACCTTAGGTTTTGTTAAATGCTGTCATAGATTATATTACTGAGGAAATCAAGGGTGCTTTTCTTTAATGCAGGAAATGATATGAATCCAACAAAGCATGCGAATCTAACCACCCATGCAAAATCTCATCACAATGAGTTTATACTTACTTTGGGTAGTTGGTGCAATATTGTGTGTAGATTTCAAAATATTCACGCTAAAAATGAAGTAGAAAATACAGTAATTAAAACATTTCCCAAAAATAAAGTCATCATGTTGAGAAGTTTGGAGTTGTATTCAAATACAGAAAAAATTTTATGTATGTAAACAAAAGCAAATACGAAATCTCACCTTAAGCACAAAGCATCTGGCGATGGCCACAGGATCATTGTCGCACATGTCCAGTGACTGAAGCAACTCACTATAAAATAGAAAACACGCAAACAGAGCTCAGACATGTGCAATCTAACTATGAGCATAAAAATAGTCAGTCCAACATCTGGTTCATAAGTGCGTAGCTCACTGTTTGTCGATTATTGTCTAATTGTGTAAATTGAAGCAAAATTTTTAAAGGAGTTTCTACGGGTAAAAGTGTTGAATGCACAGCCGTGCACAGTGTACTTCATTTGACTCCTATACGTGCACGGGGGTTCGACACATGTGCATTGTGACAAATTGCAACACCTCTCATAGCCTAAAAGCCAATTTAAAATTCAACTGACAGTTTTGACTTCGAGTCAAATCTACTCAGCAGATAAACATCAATGTTGCAGATGAACTTTTAGGGATTAGTTAACATCAAAACCACAGCACACAAAGAAAGGGAAAATAAAATAAAAATGTTCCTGTCATGCATTTATGGCAAAACACTCGAAACCAAACCATAGCATTCATATCCTCACTTACTGAATGGATTTTAGGAATGCAAAAGGATGCAGCCATACACCTGACGACAAATGAGCAGACAATGTTTAAAATAACTGACAGATGACAGGTTAGGTACATGAAGGGATTCTGTATGTGCTGACAACGGATTGAATAAAATGAGCTATTCATAACGAGATAAGATGGGGGATTTATAATTTTGAAATTGAATTCCCCAAAAAACTATTACTGTTTCAAGTTAAAGAACAAATCAAAACCACAATCAGAGTGTCAAGGAAGATAAACTACTGCATATTAAAGTTTGCCTGGTTTCTCTCTTTTCTTTTTCTCTTTCAGATGCAGTAAGAATGGTTTAACAAAGAAACCCTTGTGTAAACAGACAGGCTATTGTATATGTCTATATTGTGCCGTGTGCACAACTGGAAATAAAACACAACAAATGTAAGCATCAACCACAACAGGGCCCTGTAATTTATAGAACATCTAGTGGTATAGCATTTTCGTATCCATTACATCCATAACATTTCATTTAGGCGGTTTAATTTTTCAAGCGTTTTCAATGCTTGGTAATACTTAATATTTTACAGTCCATGTTTTACCATAAAATAATGTGTTGGACACTATTCATGAACTATTTACATGTGAGAGGACTGATGAAACAGGAAGTAATGTCTAAAATACTGATGCCAATGTAATCATTTACATTGTAATAAGTGATCTTATCCTTTGGTATCCTTATACAGTAAGTAAGTCATAGATAGTGAGTTGTTACCCTTATTAGAGATCGACCAAGCAAGCACGTAAACATATCATGTGGAGTTTATTCATCAATACTGTTAAGACCTGTAATCAACTTCTGGTCAAAGCATAAAATACATGAGGCCAAACCACTGCTCATGTGTGGTTTCCTATCTAAACTTACACAAATGTCTATATATGAAAAATGCCATCGCGGGAATTAAAAATATGACAGAAAACATTATCACGCAGTTTAAAGTAGAAACTATATCTAAAGTCTGCTTCGTGTTGGTGTTGGTATGGTTAAAATAGATTAACAAATTAATCCTTACCTGTTGAATTCATAGATGTCCTCTATGTTTCCAAAAAGAGCACACACGTGTTCTGGCTTAATGGGAAGATTTCCAGTGTCTATAATGTGAGCAAGGTAGTCCTGGAAAAGAATAAAATGTATTTAATGGTTTGGAAGATTTGCACAAGACTGCTGTGATCATTTAAAAACTCGAATTATTTATTAATACTGTGTTTATACTTCTCCAAAGTAGTCAATTTTACGGGATTTACCATATACACTAATGGCCACAAGTGATTTTGGGGAACATGCTTGTACTCCACCTCAGGTTAGATAAAACATCAAAATATGAGATGTAAAGAATGGTAAAGTACTAAATAAAAAAAGTTTTTTTTTTTTTGCATAATTAGCAAAACAGCAAATGACAGCACATATGGAAATATGGGATCCATACAAAAAATAGCTTACATATATAAGTAACAAAAATTATATCTGTTACAAATATTGAACCATGTAATTTAGCGGGCCACGCCTCTAAAATTCTAACCAATTATGAGCTTTAGGAACGTACAACAATTTAGCATTAATGTAACATTTTAAAGCATCTTTAATAATAAATTGAAATAAGGTTGGACGTTACAATGTTCTTGACTTATCAATAAGAAAGTTTCATATGAATAAATATGAACTGGTTTAAAAGTACTAAAACAATATTATTTCTTCTAAAAACCATTCATCACCAAAAGACAAATCGATTTTTGCCCCGAATTTTAAAACGGTAACCTTCAGACTTTGAAAGTTTTGAAAATCACTTCTTGTGTTTGAACCTTTTTGTCAAGATAATGGTGATACCTAACAAATAAACTGTAATCACAACTAAGTTAGGAAAAAAGAATCAGTTCTAGTAAAATATTAATCAAAGTTATAATTCAGTATTAATGCTGCAAATATTACGAAAAATACTGGATTATAGTAGGTTGAAGAGGCTGATATTGTATTTATGGTTGAATTTCATCATAGAATTCAAAGAATTATATTTTTGTGTTCTGCAGAGCAAAGATCATATTAAGATACACCAAACATTTGACGTGACCAATCAAACTATATTCCGTAGAAATATAAAAGTATTCTGATCATTAGGAATATTCACAGTTATATATTAAAAAAGGCTGCTCAATATGCAATATGAAAAGCCCCATAAAATCTTTATTACTATTCATACAAATGCCACATGACAAATTAAAACAAGCAATTACATCAATACGATTGACGTTAGTCTATCTAAAAAGACCTAGTTTATTTTTAGCTGTGAACAGAACTAAGCTGTGGATATAAGTAGAGCTGACACAAGCCGTTAATGCTATTCATCACCAAGCAGGTCTAATGTGAAGTACACTCGGCTGTGCTGAAGCCAACATGGTTGTGACAACAAACAAACTCCAGCAGCCATAGTGTAAACCTGCAGAACGAAATGACACTGGGCTGAAAATGTGTGAACACAAACAATGAAATTCCTAAATCAACCAAAGTTATAAAAAGCTTTAAGATCTAAAACCTAATATATTCCTTAAAAATTCTGAATTAGATTTACTTTGCAGTGGTATTCAAGCTGCTTAGTATCTACCCGGAACACCCTTACAACCATTTGGAGAAGTCTAAAAGTGCAAAATCTCATCAGGGTCAATCCCATTTCCAACCCAGACCACTTTGCACTACGCTTCTGTAGAACAACTTTGAACTTTGAAAAGTCTATTTCGGTTAAGATTGCTGAAATCACAGATGTCTAGCTACAGCACTTCATATCAGCCTATCAATACTTTTAAAACTTTCTGACATCAGCTTACCTTATCCTTATCTGACAAAATTATTTTTCTTCAAGGGAATATAAAGTGAAAACCTTGTCACTTGTTGTAGCCATTTGACAAAAAGTCTTTCGACCTACGATAATATATTAATTACATGATAAAATGTGCATTTTCTGAAGCCCATTTTATCATACTGATATCTTCATCATAAGGCTTCAAAATACGCTGCCATAAAACACAATAAATAGCTGTATACTGACATATTAGATCTCTTATTAAAAAATATGTATCTAAAAAGTCCCTCAACCAGCTCAACACATTGATGTCTATGAACACCTCATGTCTGTTCTTAATCTCACTTAAAGCTGTGTGACATTGCGTTGTACTTAGAGGACAAAATCCAATTATCAAACCTGTTGTTACATCATGCTGTTATGTCCGCACACTGGATGTGTGAATGCTTATAAGTCCTTGTACCCAATACTTCACCCTCATGAAGACATATTGGTATCTGCTGTCATTAAAATGTAAGATATTAAGTATGGAAGTATTAGCGGTTATTAGATGTGCTATGTTAATTATATTTCAAAAAATGTGCGTGTGATTTACTTTCTATCTTTGTATGTATATGGCAGGTCACAACCAACTTGTTCAGGTGCATTTGCCACCTACTTAGGATTCACAACATTTCATAATCCCTAATAGAATGTTGTCAAAACACAAAATTACAATTATCAATATAAATATGCCCTTGGTTCTGTCTAAACTGAAATGTCTTGAACTTTGTATAAAAAAGTCCATGTGTAATAAATAGAATCTCAAATCTTGTGCGTCCCAAATGTTTCAAGAAGAGTAGTAATCACATACAGTCTAGGGCCCAAAAGAATAAGTTAGCTAAGTAATACAAACTCTAAAGGGGTTCCCGTGATGATATTGGTGGAATATTGCATGGCTCTTAGCCATTTAGATTTGAGAACCAGAAAAATCTTTTGTGCAATCATTTTACATTGTAAATGTTACTAAAGGCAGACGAAATAAAATGTTACAGAAATAATAATAAAAATAAAGACAGAAAACTTAATTGCATGAAATTTGTGTGACCTTGGACAAAGCTTTGGATTTCATAAACTTTCTTGGTAAATTTTAACATGCAAAAAGAATCATTGTGATAAGTTACTTCCATCTTTAACATGTTCCATAGCTGCTCTAATCTTCTTTCAAAAGAGCCTTGGTTCATCATAGCTTTGACAGCAGTTTGAACAAAGTGTCAGACTGGCCTAATATGTCAGCTGATTCTTTCTGTTATCAGCTGGTTTTTACTTGACAAAGACTGTAAACAACTTCACCAACTTTATTTATCATGTTTTCTTTCAGTGTTCAGATTTATATCATGTTAAATCTAGCTAAGGAATGATCTATTTAAGACACCCTTGGATCACTATTCTTTGGTCTCTTTAAGACTTTCACTATTTTTTGTTAAAATGGCATTATTTTTACTGATATGAAAATAATATGATAATATGTCTGGGGCAAGTAATCAATGTTGTTATAATTATTGTCATAATCATGTAGCCCTACATTCCAATGCTTTTTCACTTATAGGAAGCCTTTGATAGGTGTAAGAATACATATATTATTATAGGTAAATGAAATGGAATTTATGTCATTCAAAAAAATAACATGGGATTAACTAGATTGATAGCCACAGGAAAACAATAAATTTTGGGTTTTACATGTTAGCATAATCACAGAGTGACTTGAAATATGACGTGAAAATAAGAAACATTTAAAAAAGGTGCTGACCTCTACGATGCTCCGCAGATCTCTCACATACATGCGCTCAGTCTCAATGATCTCCATGACCACACGGTCCAGGTAGGTGAGTTCAGGGTTAGGTGCCATGGTTTTAGCAGCAAATGGAGACAAAGATTGTTGAGATTGATGGTTGTTGTTAATATTGTTGGTGCTATTATGTCCTAAAAAAAGACTGGACTCTTGTGCACGGTTAGTGTCCCGAGTCTCCTTCGGTTTCCCAGCAGGCATCAGCTCCAAATCCACATTGGGTGCACCAGCGGATGAGATGCCGGAGAGCGGAACGTCTTCCCGAGAAGAACCGGACCCAGATGAGATGGTGGAAACCACACTTATGGGTCTCTGAACATCCGTGAAGTCAGAACAATCAGACAGCGTAGCTGTAGAGGAGCGATCATTACTGCCAACCGAGGCAGTGGACAACCGAGGTGATTCTAAATAGATAAAAACAAGAGAATAATTAATACATTTATCCATTTCTAGAAAAAAAACTGCCTTCCTTATCACACAATAGAGTACCAATATTTTGGCTACTTAAAATAGCCTTTTTGCTTTGAGACCTAAAGACAAAATAAAACACTGCTTGAAAATATGAAGAGATTACTCATTACAGAAACATACATGCAGAAGATGAAATACACTTACAAGAAATCCTGCATATAAAACTCAATGCGTACTGCTGTTGAGATCCAGACTTTTTATTCAAAAATATTTTTAAATGTCATATGTTATATTTATGAATATAAATTATATTATTGTTTAAATCTCTAAAGGGATTAATTTAGAGCATACATTACTATGACCATATTTCTTTTGCCTGTTATGTTTACACATTTACTATTGTTCCATTAAAAATCCATAAATAAGTCATCGATTGCTTATCAAACACTTTATTCTCATGTAAATAAAGGGTGCGATAAACAGTCCTAATCATTAACAATTTAACCATTCTTTAACTATAAAATTTGCAATAACTACATCTCTAGGTTTATGAATAGATAAATAGCTTTGCAAGGAGGCACTTCATTATTTTGAAGTGCCACAATTTTATTAATATTTTTGACCTAGCATACAGTACCAGTGGAAAAATGCCATGATGTTCCTCTTGCTGCTTTTCTGACAGTTTTACTCCAGTATTATTTAGTGAATTAAAGCGAAATTTACCCAAAGATAAAATGTGTCATAATGTTTGTGCCTTCTTGACATTTCCAACCTTTTTGACTTTACTCCCTCCCTTTAATCCCAAAATATATATTTTGAACAATGCCACTGCTTTTACCAACTTTGTTCAAAATACCTTTTTATAAATGGTGACAGATTTTTGAGTAGGACTATGCATTAAAATCCCAATATTCAGGATGGTGTAATTGCCCAAAAGAATCTTTCCACACTTCCAAGCAATCAAGAATATTGTAAAGGAGGTCGTATGACTTTACTGGTTCTTTGGGTCGGCATTCTCTAGCTTGGAAATAACCGGCGAGACACCTCATTAGTCCAATCACTGCCACACATCGTCAGTTGTGCACTTCACCGTCATCGGATATTTGACACCCTCAGCCAAGGGAGTCTGTTTAGACCTGGGTGCGTATTATATTATTACATCGAGATTTGGCATCCCATTCTGTCAATCTGACAATAAATACATTTTGGTTCTGCCCATTGGTTATTAAGCACAGAAATAATTGGTATCTGTATCAGTTATATAAAATAATGTGGACAATATGGAATATTTATCTCTGTTACTGTAAAGATGACTGTAAAGGACAAATCAAAATACACAAAGTAATGTCTATACAATACTAGATCTACAGTATTATGTCATGTAAGGTTTCACCTTTCCATATTACATCAGGCACAGCAGCCTATTCAAATGACCAGAAAGTATGCAAAAGCAGAACCATGCATGTACTCTTTTAAAAGAAACTTGGACATGACAAAGGCAAAAGTTAAACCACAATGTCCAAAATGATAAATACTTTGGCTGTCAGTGGAATGTCAAAGGACCGGGTAGAGGAGTGTCTTCTGTAAGACAGTTATTAAGTAATAATGCAAAAGCACATAGCATTTCAAAGGGTTTCAAAATTAAAATAAAGTTACATTAAAATAAAATTTGAATTTTGAAATTACATTTAAAAATTAAAAGCACCAGCTGCCATGAGAGCCATGCATTATAGTGTGTTGTTGTTGTTCTTGACAAAGAGATAACAATGGTATCTAAGAAGCGTGTTTTTGTTACTTCTCCTTTAAAAATCAAAAGAAATGTTTTTCCATATGTGTACCATTTATCCAGAGAAAATATATTATAAAGACTTTCTAATCTTTAGACACAGATTTGCTTCTAAAAAGCAATAAACCTATACTTGTTGAGAGCCGGTTTGTACCAACTACCTTCTAGACTATAAAACCATAGTTCAAATGCAGAATAGTGGGAGGAAACTAATTTTCTCCTGTCTTTTTATTACTTCATTTTTAAAAGTAAACACTTTCAAACCCCGACTTACTCCAAGCCCATCCCCTTTCACTGGACTTTAAACTCCGTATCTCATTGACTGGTGGTCATTGATAACATGCTTCAAAATAGAAAAACACCAATCAGATGTGCAATTACAAATAAACGATGCTGTCAATTTGTTGAATTAATTTTAAACCTTTATAATAGGGATGTGTTCTATATAATTTAATGTATATATAAATACTCCAACATTTATTTTTAAATTGTGATCAATTCCGATTAATTAATTTGACAGCACTAAAAGTAAACCATAACATTCAATACAAAAACTTGATGCAAACAGAACATAGAAAAAATGACTTTTTGCCATGCTTAATGCATTGAGACCCATAAAATATTACTGCAGTACTTCTGTAGTATACGAACCACACATGGTTAGTGTTCTCCAACCGCCCCCCATACATAACAGTCGTTTACTACCACATCAGATCGGTTTTCAAAATCACCTCTCAGGTATAAACAGCAGTGGGTATCAATTTTAGGACCAATGGCCTCTTTAGCTGGCCAAGCAGTTCTTAAGACTTTTACTTCAGATGTCATAAATCCCCAAATCATCAAATCATTATACTTTTAAAAACTATTGGTAGAAACAACATTTCTGATAATAATTTATCCCTCAAAGGCGAGAAAACACCCTTACACTCACCAAACCATCTTGAAAACCTTCGGTTAAGGCTAGTAAAGCGGCTTTTCTCCTCCCAAATACTCCTTACGTTGACAACCTCTTGGTTCGGTTGGAGAACCATTCCCCAAGAGCTGTCCTTGTTGTGGACCCGAAAACTCATATCTTAATTCTATCACTGATCAGCTTGAAAGGAGCTCTAGGTCATCAGTTTTCTCTCTGTTGTTGTCATGCTCTATCTGGGTGCTGTCCAACAAAGCTCTACTACCGGCTTCTCCTGTGATCGAAAGTCAACTGAGCCAAAGGCATTGATTTTTTTTAAACACGCCTTCCCGTGAACAAAAAGAGCACACCTCCTTTCTTAAGGAGGGTGGGCCTGTTGGTTGTGTTTGGCTGTACTCATAAAAGAGTTGAGAAACCGAGAGAGTCTGTAAGACAGAAGGAATGTAATGGGAGCAGTAAATAACCAGTCCTGGTCTCTCCCTTTATAGAACATTTGGTAAGGATAGGCAGATGGACTGATATTGACATTCTTACATAACCTCTGCATTTCCATTGTTTGATATTTTGGAACCAATAAAGACAAATCCTTCATTTGAAAAAATCATCCACCAATGTGCCTCAGGTTTTCCGCATTTACAGGTTCTTACTGTAAGGGTCAGCTGTTCTGAGTTAAAAGCAAGCTTGCCATATTGTAACCTTTTCCAAGGGCCAATGGGGTAAAAGATAAACGTCATTAGTGACCTATAAGAGCCTTTGAACTGGCTAGCTGCCCCTCAGGGGCAAAAATGGCATGTGGACCATGTGTAGGTGGTAAGAAGGTCAACACCATCCCACTACAACCTAGGATTTGCCCATCTCTGTGTGTTGATACCAGTCTGTTTGAGTTAAGTCAAATGTATCATGTCACTGTACAATGTATTTTCATAGTTTCTAAGCAAAGGTTTTTATTACAGTTATCAAGACTGTGAAATATTTATGCTATTTCTATCAGATGATCCTCCCAAATTCCATTCTTAAATGATCTTAAGTCTTACGTTCCTCCCATGATCCAAGTTATAAATCATTCATGACAAAATTGTTTCAGCATTTGGATTATTTGGAGTTATTCTTACTTTTCAACATTTAAGGGCACGTGTCAGTTTCTAAATATAACATCTTGATGGACAGTTAAACTACATTTAAAACAAGTTTTAAGGGTGGGTTCATATGATTATCAGAGACAGAAAGACGTCATCACAAAGACCAGAGGAATTGAACCCTTCCTGTAAACATTCTTCTATCAAATGCACTTATACTCATGACTCAGATATCACACCTAAAAACATGTGATGCAATATCTGTGACGTGACAATTTCGACAAGTGTGCATGTTTCAAATGCCAACAAGATTCCCTCTTGTTTTTATAATAAAAGAATATATGTAATACCTACCTTGTCCCGCATAGCCAGGTATCGGTAACTTTGAGCACTTTCATTGGCTAAGACCCACCCAAGCGGCTATATGACTGATAGGTGATACAACCAATCATGTTTTATTATGTCACGCATCGTGTTAAGAGATGAGGCATCAAACAGTAACAGACTGCACTCACAAACATTTTAAAAGTTAACAGCAACCTATTTATGTTTATGAGTTTATGCTGTGGACCTAGCATCCTTTTAGAACTAAGCAATTAGTCGATCACAATAAAATCTTGTTTCAGTGGTTGTGGTGAGTAAATGAAAATGAAATGTATATTGAAATATTATATTTATATTGAAGTTAAAGAAATACAGGCCTTGTGTTGTACACAAAGATGTTCAATGGAAATGTTTGGAAGTGAATGGAGCCCAGATCATCTCCAGACAATTACTGCAGTGAACTTAAGCATATTTGTCCTGTTTTTATATTATTTTTGATGCTGATGTACACTAATAGATTGTAAAACAATCTGCAAAGAGCATGCAATTATATTTGCAATGATGTAGTTTTTATTTAATTTTATCTTACAAGAGAAAAACAAGGATTGAAGGTCAAAATGAAATTTTTATTATTTTTTTAGTTAAAGATACAATATCGTATTTTGGTTGTCCTCCAGAGGGTGTCGCTCTATCAAGTTAAATTTTGAAGGGCTTCAGTATCCAGCATACACTAATTGCCAAATTAATATGCAAGTGACATATTAACAGAATTTCAGTTAAATAAAAACTCTGTATTTTAAATTTGTTTTTTATCTCACACCTTTTTAGATAACTGGTGTCGATATCTGACAGGTTTGTCAATAGTTTGCCAGGTCTGCTTCTCAAAAATGGAAAACCTACCTAAAGAGTTTGTTCCACATGATTAAGCAAGTCACAGTTTTCTTGCACTATGATAAAGAAGAAAAAATGATTTTAAAGATGAATAGCTTACAATGTAATGTGTGCCAAAAGGCACTAAAACAAATAATAGTAAGATGTGAGAAATAAAACAAACAAAAATCAGAAGGTTTATTATAATGAAATTCTATTGATATGTAACATAAATAATAATTTCGGACACATTTTAAATTAAAAACTGAATTGTTATTATTATTGTATTGAATCCAATAAATAATGAATCAAATCGAAACCATACAAACAACAATCGAATCGCCCTATTGGTCTTAAAACCTAGCAGTAGTTTGCCAGAACAAGTCCTTCCTTCACAGCAAAAAGTGTTAAAAGGGCCAAGTTAAAACTACAGTGCATCTATATACTGACTTTGAGGGTTAATTTACAAAAGATACTAAAGTCTAACTAGCAGTCACTAGGTTTGTGCAATTAGACTAAAATAATTCAATTTCAACAAAAAGTTTAATGCTGCAGAGTCTAGATTTTAAGGTCAATAAAGTGTAAAAGGTTTTAATGTTGAAAATGATACCTGGATTATGATGTTATTTCTTTAACCTGCCTTAACTGACCAGCTATTACTGAGGGATAAAACAATTTAGATGGCAGCACGTTTACCAACTGTACGCATACAAACCACAGTAAATTATGCACACAAATACACACCCATAAAGTAAACACTAACATATGGGAAATGTTTGATTATATAAAACTGAGATCTTTTTTGAACTCTCATATAAATTTGCCTAGAAATGGAATGGATAATTCCTTTAATACTGATATATTGGCTATTAATATACTTGATTAATAATACTTGACAAAGTATATGTCAAGGTAAATAACATGTTCTGTATTCTGTATTGGGGCTGTCAGGGATATTTCAAACTGAAGTGTTTGATGTGTGACTGCATAAGAAAAATATGATGATTGTTGAATGTATGAGTATTTCATTCCACAGATTTTGGGACAAATAAAAAACATCAACGGCAGCTTATCTGTGATGCTAAGCATGCCAAAGTAAAGCAATTCTTTAAATTCTTAGGCTTTGAATGGAGCCATGGTGGAGCAGATGTTTTTCGTAAAATGTCACAGATAGTAGCAATAAACAAACACATTAAGGCAATTTCATCTAAATGTCAACCTTAACATAAAAAGTTTTTACCAAAGTGTTTCATGTGCTGGTAGCTCAGATCTGTTGATCCTTACTGGTAACATTAATGCATTTTAAAAAGAAGGCCCCTTAAATCATTTTGTAGTCTATAAAGAGCCATTGATTATTGTCACATGTAAACACGGGTGTTCTCTCTTTAAACTAGATAACTTGTGTGTTGACTGATGTTTAACTGATGCCTGAACTCATCATCATCATAATCATAAGGTATTTAGTAAAAAACAATGTGCAATATATTGGCAATAATTATGTTTTTTTGAGAATTTATGTTTTAAAATTTGACTCAAATGTGATTGACAATAAAATGACATCTTTACTAATTTGGCCTAATCAATCTTAAATAAGTCTGACAGGCATCTTCTAATGCAACAGTCTACACTTCTTAAGAGAGACATGTGCAGGTAATAGCAGCTAAGCATCCTAAAAATAGAACAAATAGACATAAAAATAAGCTTGGTATTAAACTGTCAGGCACAACAAAAGTCGTCCTCTTCCTGTTATTTGTCATTCTAACAATAACAATGGGTGACATGGTTACATTTTTGCTATATGCATGGAAAGTGCACTCACTAAGCTTGCTAAAGCAATTCATTGTTGCCTAGATTGGACAGAGATAGCATTGTCTCCAATGCGCAACATTACTGACTGCTCAACAGCCCTGGATTGACGTAAGTGACAACAGAATGATATACACAATAAATGAATCTAAGAACTATGAAATAGCGCTACAAGTTTAATCAGAGAAAGAATCGCAATTACAAATACAGGTGAAACAACTGCTTAATTTCCAAAGGCCTCAATTACAGCTGTCCATTTGTGCTTATTTTTGTGTATTTTGAAATTATGTTTAAGCACTACAGTAGTGAATCAGAGATTGTGCAATTTATAAATTGACATGAACTTATGTTATTCGTTTTTAATACCTATATGTCTCCTATAATTATTTGTAAATAAACATTATATTATTCTGTTTTGGATGTAGGGAATTTATCATGAAGCTGCCTCAAAGAAAGCTAAAATTGATAACATTACAATGTGAGTGGACATACAACAAAAATATTTAGATTTAACAGAATTTTTTTAAAAGTCTTTTTAAAAGATTGAGATTACAAATGAAATATACACACCTTCATGTAGAGGTTTTGCCTTTCAAATTGAACATTTCCAAGACAGCAAGGTACACACTGGACAAAGAAAATCCTTCTTAATGTCTCTAAGCAAGTCTACAGTCACGCACCATCCCTCGCCATACAGCTGACAAATCAAACGTGTTGATGTAAATCCACCGTAGTACCGTACTATGATCATAGACGTTCTCCTCCGCTGCCAACAGTAGAACTTATTCAATTCGTTCAAGTTTATCAGCACACCGTTGACGCTGTCACGCCCCCTATCAAAACAACACATCACTGACGGATCAGCTGTGCAGAAGTGACAATACTGTCCCATGGCATGCTCGCTCTGTCAACACAAAGCATGACAACAGCACAGAGGGACCACTCCCTATCCACCTGAGAACTCATTAAGACTTTAACATACTAACATAGCGTAATCAAAACTGTACAGTTGCCAAACACATGAAGCATGTTTATGTTTTATAACACAAGGGCCTATCATAACAATTCCTCTTAAACATTGGTGGTGGGTACTAATAACAGGAAGTGATATAATTAATAATTAAAGGTGGTCTGACCATCACGAAAAATGTGCCAAATTCAATATTGCCTTTTATGGCAATCCACTTGTCCCTAAATCAAACACTAAGAATAGAAAACTTAAACTTCTGTAAAACAATTTAGATTTAATTATAAGATATGCTCCTACATATCATTTTTTTGTGGTCGCTCAAAAAATAGGACAGCCCAGGTTACTGCTTCTCACTCCGCAGGCGCTCCCACATGAGAGTTATGGCTTTACACTAACCAAAGATGACAGCGGGTAGGTTCTCTCCATTCACCTCCGACTAATCTAACTTGTTAATCCATTTATCTAGGTAAGAAACAGAACAGAAAGGCTCAAAACAAACAGACACCAGCAATGTAGGACACAAATCTACGGTCACATTTGCAATGTGACGAATCCATGTTTAATCTTACAATGATATTCTATGCATTATTCTTTAAATATATGTCTAACCTGGACTAACTTTTTCCTGTTAGGCTAATGTATCTCTTGTTTGAGGAGAAATCTGATTCTGTTAAGCTCTTTTGCAACAATGCACATTTGCAAGAACTTGAAAATCAGGAAAAACCCTAAAAAATAGGTCATATTTCATTTACTAGTGAAAACACATGACCAGTGTCAAGAAAAATGCTTAGGACAGATATTTTACTGGTGTTAACATACATGCGGAACGTGAACACAATATTCTGTCAAAACTAAACTGTTTCCAAAAATCGCACTTTTAAGCACAAGAATAAAAGACATTTTTTGGTGCTCAAATGAAAAAATCCTCTGTAGATCCCAAAATATTCACATTTTTAACCTGGTGATCTCATACAGATCAAACCCTATCAATTTGCATTCAATATTTTGTATGCTTATTTGTTAAATGCTCATGCAAATAAAGTTAAGCATAAACACATACACAGGTCTATTAAATAAAAAGATAGCAAATGTAATTTGAAATGTAAAAAACATGCTTATTATGTATCAATGATTGGATTTATTTATTAATGTTCAACTTATTCACCTTCAAGTAATATCATGGAATTGAAACTGGGAATAATAAGCATTGCTTTTTGTGCCAATCAAAAATAAAGTCAAATTTAAGAAATGAACAAAATGTACATTGACAAAGAAAAAAAAAACTGAGAAAAACCTGAAAACTGAAGCCCTATTACTATCTTATGTGATTTAAATATTTTTTTAGATTTCAAACACATCTACATCCTTATTTGGTGGTTGCAGAAACTCTTGATTGCGCTAGTAAAAGATTGTACTGTAGTTCATAGGGACGTCAACACACAAGAAAACCTGTATTGTAAAAAATGTTTTGGTTATCAATCATAGAACTTTGCATTCCGATGGGGTTAGATTTCTTAAAGTACGTCTGTGAAACAGAAATTTCTCTAATGTAAAAGTAGTCCTCTCCTCTCCCCCTCCCCAATTTAAAATGATTTTTAAATAAACTGAATATTTCCTAAAGCAGCAATATATCGTTTTTTGACCTTATAATAATGTCTCTAGAAGTTTTTAAGTGTAAGAACCACTCTTAACTGGACATATTGGACTGCATCGGAGCCCACACAGCCCACTCATGCCCTTCATGGACAGTGGACATAGTTTCAAAGACAATTTTGTAAATGCAGCTATCAACCATGTGGGGAACCACATTTCCAATGTTCACTTGTGTCACTTTAAAGATTGTTTTTTTAAAAACAAATGATTTTTTTTTTTAAACAAAATGATTTTTGTAAATTTCAGTGAACCAGAGACTTTCAGAGATATAAAAAACGTGATTCTATGCTTTAGGGAAAGAAGGTTAACCGAAATTTGCTAATAGAGCTCATTTGCACTTTTAAATGTTCATTTCTGGTCTTTAAGTTTTGTTCAACAAACCTCATATGTCGGTGGGTATGAAGGCAACTTTGTTCTCATTGGCTAGTGAGATTTAGATTGAGAGCTCCCTGACCAGAGGGTGTGTTCCAATACATTACAGTAGCTACACTACAATGAAGGTGGAGTTTTGTTATCAGCACAAAAAGCCTCATACTGCCCCATGAAACCTAGATCTCACCTTCCTGCATCAGAGATCTTCTCTCTCTTCATCAACTCTGGCAACAAGATTAAGGGGGGAAAGATTCATGAATAAAAGAGCACCATCATTACTTCCAAAGCTTGTCGCTGTTATCGAGTGTTTGGAACACAGTTCACATGTTAATAAACACTACCCTCGGCTACCCTCATTTAGTCATTTACAAGATGGAGACAAAGGATTTTCACTCTGAGACTGAAGCCAAAATCTTTACTTTTTAAGGTGTGTTAGACAATGTCACGGTTACAAATGTCAATGGAACTGATCACAGTAAAAAACCTGTAAAATGAAAATGGCTTAAATAGGTAATTAACTGTACTAATATATGTAATATTCAGAAACCAGCAGAAGAACTTGTGTGACTCTGCAACTGAAACCCTACGTGATGACGTCACCGATATGTTTATAAATTTTTGATATTGTATGATTATAAATGTATAAATAAACAATGCATGATAGATTTAGACCCCAAATACCCCTCTTACATTTCTTACCAATCATGACCACACATTGTTACGCATTCCTAATCAACTGAACTCGAAAAATGACTCGAAAATACCCAGACTTATTTTTCTGTATCAAATTCTGCTCGTTTAAAACCATTGATAATCTTTTGACAGGAGCATGATTATTTTGGCTCAAACTAAACAGATTTCACATTTTTCACATTCCTTAAAAATGCTTTGGATTTCATCAACATGAGGATGATAAAATTCCTGAAAAAGTTGTGTATTAAAAGTGTCACTTTTATGTTTATGAAGTACTGTTATGCTAACAAAACATGACCAACTAAAGAACAAAAGGAATATGATGCCCTGGAAAATATTTTATCTTGAAAACAGTCTATCACTCACAGTATGTAATCAAATATAATTTCTTACAACTTACAATATCAATTCTCAGAGAATGTGAATCATCTGTTCATGAAAATATTGAATTTTCCGTTTATATTGAAACCTGATGATAGATTCAAGACTTTGGAAAATATCAGTCTATGAATGAGTTTTCTATTTAAAAGAAAGAATAATATTATTTCTATAATAGATGTGACATGAAAAGGAGTTGCAGCATTTGTGAATTAATACGACAATTCACTTACAAGACAAATTTCAAATTTCAAACTTCATACAACCTGTTACAAATTATTATCACTAAAACTGCTACAAACAATAAGCTATATGATAATCATAATCTTTTCACAAGACTGTGATTACCAAATAAATATGCACAGCTGTGAATGCAGAGTGTAAAATGTAAAATTACACAATTAACTAAAACTACACAGCATAAAAAAACATAGCAAATTGATTATTTATAAATCAAGCAAAACATATTAAACTCATCAAAAACGTTAGGTCTTACCTTCACCCATTGAGACGTCATGGGTCGGGCTGTGGGATTTCTCTGGCATGACACAAAGGCCTCACTTCTGTGGAACAGAAAACAAATTAAATGAATCCGAGTTCGATCATATATCATCTGCAATATATCTCTCTATTTTCCGGTCTCATCATTTCGTTACTGGTCCTATGAAGTAATGTTTCAATTTGTTTCCAGAGAAGCAGACAGACTTTCCAAAACTACCTTTAGGCTACTTATAGATGCTGTCAAAGTATCTTTGATTTATTTCGGGTTTGCATAACAAGATGATCAAAATACAAACTAATACAGTTCTGTCTAACTCATTCATTAACACTAACATTGAACACACAGAAAGAATTGCAAGCATAAACACATCACCACAGAGCACACCTTACCAACCCTGTGTCTGACCTATGAAAATAAATCCATTTCCTTTGCTTCAGGACAGGCCATAAAACAAAGGGATCATTAGGAGCCCACACCCAGCGAGTGTTTCCTTAGAAACAAACGACCCTGCCAAGCAATACATCCCATCATTCATCCTTTGGTGCGGTGCCTTGTTTGACCTATAATAGCAATGTCGGTCCACATATGTATCATATAAAAGTTACCCTCTTAATAATTTTTCAAATCGGGAATCTCATCTCCAACCAGTTGATGTTGGGAGTCCAACAAAGTTCGATGGCACCACAAAAAAGAGCTTGATCATAACAAACGCACATTGTGTGGTACATTGTGTTTAAGTGACTTAGCTTTAACAAGTGCATGCTCTTCATTTGCAAGCCTGTTAATAAAATAAACAACCTTAGCACTACACTCTTTCTTTTAGGACATATTTGGGTATTCCATGGCCTCGGGATTTCCACAAGTACTATAAACGCCCATTTCCTTCATCTCCTTTTTCATCATCGGACACTAAGGGTCAAAATATTCCATCCTGTCTATCTGTGATCTACATGATCCAAATACACTGAAAGAGCATATGGCCTCTATTATTTGAAGGTTCCCTATTCAAAAATTTGCTCCAACTTTAAACTATGCCGTTAGCTTTCTTCAAACTTTATATAAAGAGAAAAATCACATCATAAATCTGATTAGATTCACCCTTAGTAACATGATTGTAAAAACTGATTTCCAATTTGTTGTTTTCTATAGTGAAGTGATAGTTCACCTAAATTCAGTCATCATTTGCTCTCCCGCTTCACATTTCAAATCTGTACGACTTTCTTCTGCAGAACACAAAATAAGTTATTTTGAGAAATGTCAGTCGTGGTCTAGTGTTTAGAGAGTTGGACTTGTAAGCGAAAGGTAGTGGGTACGACTCCCAGGGCCAGCAGACAATGACTTAAGTGTCCTTGACCAAGACAACTTAGCCATGTTTGCTCTACAGTGATAATTAACTACTATATCATACTGTAAGCCGATCTGGATGAAAGCATCTGCAAAATGAATAAATGTAAATGTAAAATGTTAATAACCGCAAAGGGCCTGCACCTGAGTAAAAATCAGAATTTCCTAATGTAAGTATTTGGTATTTCCTATTCCCAGCAACTCGTTTTGTGTCTAAAAGTGAAGGGGTCCCAACGCTATTTGGTTAACAAAATTCTTTAAAATAGTTTCTGGATAAAATACTTTCTGCATTCTGGAATAGAAAGAAAGTTGTACTGTGCAAGTACAAGCAATATAAAACGAATATACCATTACTGTTATGTAACCCTGCAGTAGCACACACTGTCAACGGCCTTTCCTTAGTAAGCTCAATACTGTAGCTAAATTGATTAAAAAACTTGAACAGGGTAAACTACTATACCTGGATTAATCCTTTTATCTTCATTTTTATCTTTTGAACATAAACATTATGATCTTTTTGTTTCATCCTAAAGAAACATTCAACATGTACTTTATAATGAACAGAAGGATCTCTCGTGCTTTCCTCAAATAAAAAGTTTCATACTGTACAGTTTAGACATCCTCGAATGCTGACGATGCAAACCTTTCTCCCGAGTTCAACCCAAATAAACTGCTTAAAAGGTTCAGTCATAAAAGCATAACTTCATTATAAGTGTTTCCAAAATATTTTTTTAACATTTATTAATAAATTCATGTATATGTATTACCCTTTTGAAACCCCTTCTTAAAATGATTGTTGGGATACAGGATACAAGAGACACAGTAACAGTATATATTTTACAAGGAAGTCCTAGCACTTAAATCAGCGCAGTAATCACATGGCTTTGGCACGACACAATAGATTTTTTAATTCTATAATCCAGTATGTAAAGTGGGACTGTGCGAGTGCAATGAAGAATGAAGAGAGATAAGCAAGAAGAGCACGGAGGAGCATATTATGAGAGAGGATGTATTCTCTTTACCATGAATATGATTTGTGTTTCTATACTATAGCATAATTAATAAGCTTATAGAGGGAACAAAACTTAGGCCATCCTTTACAAATATTCTTTTTTTAAGACGATGTTAAAGTCTAGTCGTGCCAAACATGCTCTCGTCTTCAAAAACAGACACTGCAACCCAGACTAAATATTTGTTAGACGGCCCATGGAAATCCATTTCAATGTTTGATTTTACAAAGATTTATATAATAAATGTATATATTATTTGTAATACAAATTAAAGGGTTAGGTCAGAGTTTCGAACAGTGAATACTAAAACAACAAATTATATGTAAAAAATAATTAATACTCACGAAATTGAGTTCACAAAGAATGATAAAACTATTCTTAATAGCCTTAAAAACTATTTCACTCACCGTGCTTAAATGCCCGGTAAAGCTAGTTAGAGAAGCCATGATTCCAACGCGTCTTAAGAAACTCTTGTCTGGTAGATTTGGCTAAAAGGAAGGATGGGGGTTAAATGGCACAGCTGAAGAACAACAATGAACAAACAGCCCCTCACAGCCCGGCGCTAGATCACATGATAATGCATATCATAGATACAAGAGGGCCTATTCTGAGAGCATCTATGTGGCGTTACCAGTCAATGGTTGGGCCGTGCAAAACTTTGCACATTAGAATATAAACAAACCAAAAAACAGCTGTGCTCCATTGCGACATTACAAGTAGTGGCTGTCAACCGAGAATTGGCAAACTTTGCAGTGTAGGAGAAAAGGAATGTCCTATTCAAATAATAATAAAATGATTCTATCACCATTTCAAAAAGAGATTTTTATTAGCTTGACGAACAACCCTTTACCACGGGTAATTCAGAGTATTTACTTATCACTTACATTCCACAGTCTGAATACACAGCAGTCTGCACAAAGGAGGTGTGACTGTGAACGGCTCAGAGTAACTCAGTTTAACCATTGAAAGGATGACAACTAGCGGAAGTAGCCATCGAAAAAAAATAGAAACAGATGACTAAAGAATAATGACTCAGATCTCTCTGTGTGCCTGCACAAGCTTATTCCTATCAAGACAATGATAATGCATAAATTCCATTCCTGTGTTTTATTATTAATCCATTCAACCAAAGTTTTGACCTAAAAATACTTATAAGTAGGGTTATTCCTGGCTCAGAATGAGAGGGAAGTGGTGCCAAGCTGATACACATGTGGTAAGGTAGGCCCACTGAACCATTAAGTGGCTTATACGCTTTACAAACAACATATAAAAACTCACAAAATAAAAAATAAATGAAAATTACCATTATAAAGTTATATCACCTTTAGTGAATTAAACAAAAAAAAGTGTGTTTAAGTTTTGATGATAAAGTTTATTTATATTTGTCCCCTGGCTACATCAAACGTGTACAGTGAGGAATATATATACAGGAATATAATATACAGGTGTGAAGACATTGGTAAAACAATGAATTATGGATACATGCAAAAACAACGACAAAACATGTACATAGCAGGTTTAAAAAACTGTCAGCAGCACGAAATTTGATGGAGGCAGCCCCCTACAATTTACCTAAGCTGTCCAGTTACAAATAAAAACTATTCAGGAATCTGAAAGATGCCAAAGAACTGTGAAATTCTTTCCTTTAAACTTAGAAACATCTGTTCCAAGCTGTTCAAACAAGCACTTGCTGCAGAAAAGATGCACTAATCCGATAAGAAACGCAAGGATTAAGAAAACACGATCACCCTACTTTAATTTTTTGTGTTTTTTTAATTAATTTATTGTTTCCTAGTGGAGGAAATCAGATACTCAAATAACAAATATTCTATAGTGAATTTGTTTCTAAATCGAACTATCTGATCATATTAAATTAAGCAATGCAAATGTCAAACAAAACAAAAATCAAGATTTTATCAAAGTTTTACCCTTGCTGGATGACATTTTAGATGACATTCGGTGCTTTAAACTTCCATGTGAAGCCTTTTAAAAAGCATTTAATGCATAGTTTTCCAAAATAAAATCTAATCATAATGTGGTCTCTAAAGAGCCTTCCCCTCTCCATTTGTTTTGTATTATTTCTTTTGATATACATTTTAAGTCACACAAATCCTAAGAGGGCTTTGTGTCTTATATCGTATTTTACTCCCACAAAAAACTTGTGAATATGCTGAAATTCTTCTGATGTCTGGACTCAGAATATAAACAGATGATACAATATATTAAATACATTCTCTGTGAGTTTCGTCTACAAGTTGTGACATCCATAACCCTGGAACCGTTTAGTTTTAAATTAACTTATTAAAATGGAAACATGGGTCACCAAGTTAGGAATTCATGAACATGTGTCGACAAAGCATGTGGCTGGCACCATGCACCAAGAAAATGTGAATATACCATCTAAAATGTGAAAGTAACAATGCAGAATGGGTAGGTGTGTCCAAATGTTTGACTGTCTGTGTACCAAAGAGCAGCAGATTTAACAGTCAAATCACCAGCCTCCAATATCAGGCTAAGGCAAATTTAGTCGGTGAGGTTAGTTGTTGAATTCTGGTTACAAAAAAGAGGAACTCTGG